>JAVLVB010000124.1:3789873-3816479 GCA_032876305.1 Orestias chungarensis | reverse complement strand
CTTCTCTACCTCTTCCTAACTATAAACTTTATCAAACAGGAAGGTTTTAAGCCTAGATTTGAAACTAGACAGGGTGTCTGCCTCACAGACTAAAGCTGGAAGCTGGTTCCACAGGAGAGGAGCCTGATAACTAAAAGATCTGCCTCCCATTGTGCTTTTAGAGATTCTAGGAACCACCAGTAAACCTGCAGTCTGAGAGTGAAGTGCTCTGTAAGGGACATAAGGAGTAATCAGATCTCTGATATACGATGGAGCTTGATTAGTGAGGGCTTTATATGTCAAAAGAAGAATCTTAAAATCTCTTCTAAGTTTGACAAGGAGCCAATGAAGGGAAGCTCAGATTGGGGAGAAATGATCTCTCTTTTTAAGTTTCATCAGAACTCTTGCTGCAGCATTTTGGACGAACTGTAGACTTAACTGCATTTTGTGGACTTCCTGCTAATAAAGAGTTACAATAGTCCAGCCTTGAAGTAACAAATACATGGACTAGTTTTTCAGCATCTGTCCTAGAGAGAATATTATATATATATATATATATATATATATATATATATATATATATATATATATATATATATATATATATATATATATATATATATATATATATATATACATATATACATATTTTGATCAGGAAATGTCAATATGTTTTAAATGTGGCAGCCTTATTGGATATCTAGGAATTTTCTTGCTTAAACCAATTAAAAAGGTTCATCTTATTTATTTTTCCTGAATTAAATTAAACTTTGTCCACCAACAAAGCATGCAGTGCTTTTGATTTTTCACATTTTTTTTCCGCCTCGTGTCATTATTGGACATTTTTCTATTTACATATCCATTAAACTTGGTAAGTGCTGTTGTTGTCGTCTGTTTATCCGGGGTTGGTTAAACTCTGACACGCCCCTCCAACCCAGCCTGGGAAATCTGCAAGATTTACTGTTGGTAAACCTGCAAATGAAGGCAACAGCATCAACTGACTCCTTTGGATGCAGAGGAAAGCAGCTTTACTGTGAGCTGCTCTTACAAAGCCCACAAAGGAAGCTCACTTCATTCACTCTTATCCTTGATCTAGTCCTCTTGTTCATTATTCATTACCTCGTGACATTAAGCGGGACCTGGAAGATGGACTCACCGTTAAATTAACAGCTTTGCCTTTCGGTTCAGTGCAGAGCATCACTTGATCCCACTGTCCTCTATGCGCTTCTTTTAAATGTTGCTTCCAAACTAAACTATACGCACGAAAACGTCCACTTGAACCAAAGATTGACCCTCAACCAAGAGGGTGTAGTCTACCTTTAATACGTGAAATGTGTGGCAGTTTTCGTCACAGTGTTCCCTGGGATGTTTACGTTGTAGCTCCAGCCTTCCTCCAATCACAACCAGACAAGCTGAGGCTTCAGCTGCTGTAATCCTCATTCCCTGCCGTGAATTCAATCTGCTTTCCAGGCTGAGCAGGTTGGAAATCTCGACTCATTGAATATCTCGCACTGATATCAGTTATTGGCGATGGTGTGAGCAATAGGCAGTGAAAAGACGATGCTTCTTATAACTTAATTTTAAAAAAAGACATTATCGACTATGAATGTTAAGATTATGCTTTCTAAGTGTTTAAAATACACAAATTATTAACTTGTCGATGGTTGTCAATAAACAGAGTTCCTGTTCCATATTGTCACAATTAACACATTTTAATATTTAATTTATTTTTATTATTTTCAGGAACGTTTTACTTGGAGAAATGTATTGTTTAGATAAATTACACACAGTAACGCTACATTAAATAAATAACCAGATGTTTTTATTTTAATGGCAACTAAGCCTGTTTTTTTACCTCTTAGTAAAACTAATGGCCACTGTGTCACACATAGTCCTACCATTGGGAACACAGGGATTATTAGTTATTTGGGGAATATGACAAAATAAATGAAAAAACTACATTAAGAGAAACATTTTAAACCATTAACACAAAAAAATCTACTCATGAAATTGTTTCATTTCATTAAATGTCAGTTTTCTGAAGTTAAAAAGATATACAATAATGATCTTTTTAATGTACTTTTGGTACACAAAATAATTTACTTAGAGATGTTTTTTTGGTAGAAACAAATAAATGCCATGGCATTTTTTGGTGTGTGTGTGTTTATGCAGATCCTGGATTTGCTGTGGAGCGACCCGATGAACCAGGACGGCTGCATACCTAACGAGGTCAGGGGTGGAGGTTGCTACTGGGGTCCGGACGTCACCGAGGAGTTCCTGAACAGACACAACATGCAGCTCATCATCCGCTCGCACGAGTGCAAACAGGAGGGCTTTGAGTTCTGCCACAACCGCAAAGTGAGATCAGGTCAACAGCCCAGTTTTGGGCTTAATGAATGTTTCCAAACACTGTAAGTGTTATGCTACTTATCGCTTTGCTAAGCTCAGTCCTTTACTGCCTTTACCCAGGTCCTCACTCTATTCTCTGCCTCAAATTATTATGATGTGGGAAGCAACCGTGGAGCCTACGTGAAGCTTGGTCCAGACCTTGTGCCTTATGTGATTCAGTATCAGGCCAGCAGCATGACCAGAGAACTCACCGCCAGGCAAAGGTAAGAAAAAAAAAAACACCTTATGCCATGTGTAGAATAAATGCACAGAAATGAGCAGCAAATCAGGTATGGAACAAAAATTGAAGGGCTTTTCAATATTTTCAGCAAATAATAATAAAAAAGAGGCTCCCAAAGAAAGAGGCAGGTGTCCAGACACTATAATGTCTTAGTCTCTGTCCGTCAGTCTCTGTATTTAAGCGCCAAAGAGACATTTCTAAGCAGAGATGTACCAATCAGACTTTACTCACCATTAGGATTGCATTAATACTAGACAATCTTGCAATGGCTATAACATTAGCAAATTTTGCAAATACCTTAAAAGGTGTCATACATGCCTGTTTTCGTCTTTCCTCTTTTTCTAATGTTTTGTTCCTCCTCTATGTGACCTTTGGTGTTTTTTGAAAATGTTATTTATGCCTAATGTGAGCTTTTGCTGTGAGACTCTGTCCCACCAGCTAAATATATCATCAAAGCTTTGGAAAGCAATGCACATGCATTAAAATTGTGCAAAGTGGAAAATTCACCAGGATCCTTTTTTTGATCTTACAGCTACAGATATAAGGTGTATCAAGTAAGAGTACATATTTAAAGAGTAAGGAGCTAAAGTTTTAGGTCAGATTATCATTAAATAGAAACCAGTGGAATAAGGAAATTAGACGGATTACAAAAAAAACTTTTAATTATTTTTGTCTTGTCATAAAAAGTGTTTTGGTAAATTGAGATTTAACAAAAAAGCAAAACTATAATAATTATGCCTCCAGTCGATTTCTACCACATTTCCAAACAGCAATATGTATATATCTCCCATAAACCTTTTTTTTTTAGTAAAATCTCAATTTAAAATATGGAAACCAACAGTCAGAACAGAGGAAACACTTTTCACTGTAGGATAACTCTATTTTATCATTTGGTGAATGCTTTTTTTTTTTTTTACAGCCTTTTCAGGGAGGAAAGTGTCTTAAACCCATAACCAACGCTTACCTTGTGTTGTATTTGTAGCTATCGTAGTGCACTGTATTTAATAGACAATGGGGGCCGGCCGAGACACACATTGTAAAGCTCCTGAACTAGTCACCAGAACAGTGTTTCCCACGCACAGTTTACCCTGATCAAATCGATTCTTGTCATGTGCAGTGTTGGGCGGACCGAACGCTCGGCCCTGAAGGTCCTGCGGGAGCAACTGTTTGCGCACAAGTCTGATCTCCTTTGTGCTTTCAAAAGATTTGATACCAACAACACAGGTGGGTTTTCACAAGTGTTGGTTTTCACGCAGCGATCCTGCCTTCAACAGATCAGGTGCCAATTCTGTGTCAGATCTTAAAGTTCAGAGCCTTGTTTCGAGGAAAATCTGAGCACAAACCTTTTGTGTCCTTTGTGAAGCAATTATAATAACCATTCAGGATGAACCCAACCTGTGGGACGACCAAGAACACGTCAGAGTTTCACAGAAACATCAGGCGGAAGATTAGGGATTCATTGCTTTCTGTCCACTTTCACCTTTATACATGTGTATGTTATTTAATTTTGCTTTATTTTTGCACTTTACTATTTCTATAATTTTGTGTGGAACAGGTGAATAAAATGTTTCAGTGTGTTTCTTTTTTGTCACAAATAATAAAAGTGTTGAGGTCTTTCTTTGTTAGTAGTTCACACTCTTCAACGAATAATAAACAACAGTTTTATTCGGGATAGCTACTTAGAACAATATCAATTTCATTCAAACTTCATCAGTAAACATGCTGAATCATTAAACAACATGAACATCATTCTCCCTCAGGTTTGGTGTCCCTGATTGACTGGGCCTCAGCGGTGGAGAGCGTCATGCACCTGAATCTGCCGTGGAGGATGCTACGCTGTCAGCTGGTCACCTGCAAGACGAGCGACGGCATGATCGACTACTACGCGTGGTTCAACGAGCTCGCCATCAAAGGGCCAAACACAGACGTAAGGCAGCAGATGATAAACCAAAACCAACTAGTTATAGATCAAGTGGGAGGCTTATTTAAAAGTATGAAGGGGTGGTATATCTGGATGATAATTAATATGAAACTTTAAGGTGAGATAAACTGGAAAATGAATTTTATCAGGGATATTTTAGTCAAAAAAGGCATAAATAAGTTTTTTAACTGACTAAACAACTACAGATTAAAACTTAGTTGAAATGTTTTCAGTCAGTTAAAATCATTTTTATTTGGTATCGTTTTTTCAGCCTTTTCGAAAAAATCAGACCTTTTAAAACATCAAAACTACAGGCAGGTCAGAGGTCAGTCCAATTGACAAATTCAGGCAGAGATGCTGAAGAAAACGAAGATTTGTTTATGTATTACTAGAGGAGAGAACTCAAAATTGAACTCTTGTTTTTAGGCATATTTTAATCCTTGTTTCTTCAATCTAAACCTATTTAGGGTTCTGCAAAAAGAAAAAATCTGGAAATCCCATTAGAATCCTCAAGGAAACTTCCAATATTTAAAATCCCGCAGGCCAGAAATAGTTCTGCTTTTGTATTTTTCCTCAAGCACATCGACCAGAGTCTTCTGGAAACTTTGTACCGCCATCGCTCCACCTTGGAGACCATCTTCAGGATTGTAGACACAGACAACTCAGGTACAGTAATTGCACACTATATTTTTATATTCATGGTAAGCCTACTGGAACACGAGGTTTCTATTTTCAATTAACCTTTTGTTTGGTGTGTCGGGACTCTGCTATGTGTGTTTTAAATGGAATCTCCTGAGCTTCTTCTAATCCACAAGAAGCGCGTCAAAGAGGTTACGGCCGGCTGAATCCTACTGAGGATTAACCCCCTGGCCTACTGGTCCATTCCCCACTTCAGAGCCGTCACACGATCTCGCAGCGCCTCTTTAACCTCGTCCTCCGTCCCCAGGCTTCATCAGCATGGAGGACTTCCGACAGACCTGGAAGCTCCTGAGCGTCTACCTGAAAATGGAGATCACGGACGAGGACATCTGCAACCTGGCCGTGACCATCGACAGCAACCACGACGGCAGCATCGACATCGACGAGTTCATGGAGGCCTTCCGGCTCACGGACAAGAAGAGCCGACTGGAGCGGGGCCGCAGCATGTTCATGTGCACGGCGTCGGACCTCACTAAGCTGGAGGGCGATCCCAACGTATGACGCAATGCGGACTCACCAGAGGGGGAGGTGTTCGCACCGCAGGCCGCTTTGATGACGCACGCAACGACGCAGGATGGCGCTGAGTGGCAGCTGGGGATTAGGTGGACCTCAGAGATCGCAGTGTTTGACAGTGAAAGTTCATCTCAGCATGTGAAGCAAGAGAGAAACAAAGAAAGACTTGTTTTTTATAATAGTTACAAAACTGGAGGACATCATAATCTGGACTGTGTATTTAAAAAAATAAGTGTTAGACATTGATTATGAGTATTCTTGGATTCCTGACAAAGAACTGCAATATATTCATCAAAGAAAAGATTGTCTAACCATGTGGAAAAAACATCTATGTACGGTACCCCTTGTAAATACCTGTAAATAGGTTGGAAATAAATAAATAAAAGTTGTATTTCATGACTGTAGTTATTGGAGCAAGTACTGGAACAGATAAAATTCCTTTAAATCCATGTACATTCCTTTATATTGTGTGTGTGTGTATATATATATATATATATATATATATATATATATATATATATCCAGGAGTCACCAAGCTGCCATAACAACATTTACATTCTTTCCTTATATGCAGGCTTTGTTTTTTTTTGGTTTTGTTTTGGATGACATTCATTTTCTCTTTGACCTTTTTCATAACTGAAGCTCTGTGAGACTTCTAGGACTTTTATTGGAAACATACACTTTGATCAGATGAAACTATGATCCAGCTTTTCAGCAACGGGCACTCCAGGTGAGTTCAAATAAAGCAGATGTGAAACTACACTTTGTGGTTTCTGTTATGCATGGTGGAGGACCTGTCATGCTGTGGGTCAGTTCGTCTTCCAAAAGGCCTGTGGAATCTACTATCATGAACAACTGTTTAAAGAATTTGAATAAAATGCAGTAATTGATTTTTCAGTTACGGTATTTATAGAAAACTGGTGTCTTATTAGTGGGCGGCGTATTTTTTTAAATCTTTATTTCTGGTTTTTGTTTTAAAGGTAGAGCATCTCAATCATTCAAAAAAATCAGTTTATTTATTTAGTAGGTTAGTATAATAAATATTTTCCACATTAAGTAATTTGTAGAGACTGTTTACTAACATAAATTGTTGTTATTATTTTTATTTTATTATTTTTATTTGAAAGGATTCCCAAGTAAAACAATGGATTTTACATCAATCAGTCAATCAAACATACTTTATTTATTCCTAAGGGAAATTAAATGTCCTTTCCTTTTCTCAGTGTTTCTTGTTTTAACAGCAGTGTATTGAAGTTACCAGCAGGGATCGCAAGAGAGCTGATAAATTGACATATATTTCCAGTCACTGTACATCTTTTTCTGAATAAAAGAAAACCCATCCATGTGTTTGTCTATATATGCTTTTCTTTTATAGTCACATGGGGGCTTGAGACAAACAGACCCTCACAGTCAGTGATAATTAGAGACTGATTAATGATCCTTTAAACTTTATTGATTTTATTTATAGTGTGAGTGAGCTAAAATCAAACAATAATTTATATTAACTTTCCTGATACTACTAAAACAGTAAAATGTAAAATAAAAAATGTACTAAATGTGCATTTTTTTTAACCTAATGCGCAAAAGTCTGTGTTTGTATTTAGCCAAACTAATTTCATGTTTAAATATATACAAACTGTTCTTGCTTCTGACTTTTTTTGTTAGTTTGTTTGTTTTTTAAGCATGGAGATGAAAATGGACATTAAGTTTGACTTTTGAAATCCCTTAACCAACTTATTTGTTTTAAAGATGGCAGTAGAGATCATCAAGTGTATAATAGAGAACGTAGAAACATAGCAGCTGGGATGAAACTGTGTGTCAAAAAGAGCTAGTACACATTGGAAATGGCGATTTTAGCCAACTTGAGCATTGGATATATGGAATTGTTTTAAAAAAATGAAAGGTCAGGTGCACAAGTTATTTACCATCATACATATTGCATGAATACCTTTCTGAGGAACAGATGATCCCAAATTCTGTGCACAGCATTGTGAATAAAATATCTGTCCCCCTCACAAAAATTATTGGAATTGTGCTGATTGGTCAGACTTCTGTTGTTTGTTTTATCACTGGACAAAGATAAATCCAAAATGTAGTTATAAATAATCATTTAATGCAATATAATATAAACCAGCTTCTTATGACACTGAAAAGCACATTAACTAAAATTATTCTCCTTCACATTTTGGAAAAATTCTGTTAGTTAATTCGATTTTCTTTAATGAGAAAATAAAAAGTGTCTGCAGTTTTTTTTTTAAAGCATCTCATTTTGTTGTTTTAATATTAAATTTAGTTTAATTCATCCTAATTTGTATTGTTAGTTTGTTGTTGGTTCTGACCAAATGTGGAGAGCTATTTCTTAGAACTACCAGCAGAGGGCGCTGTAAGTTAACATCTTGAAGATTTATACAAGTAGAAACTGTTTGAAAGAAAAGAGACAATAAACAATAAAGTGTGCGAGATATCTCATAGTAAAAATAATCATATTGTTAAAGTTTTTCACTCCAGCTTTTTTCATGCCAGCTTGGTTCATTCATGTATTTAAAACTGTGAGACATGTTTTAACATTTAGTGGCAGAAATTAGGAAAAAATGCATCTGTTAATGTTGAAGTTCAAAACTTTATTTGACCTAAATTACCTAAATTATAGAGACTTGATTTCTTTACGCTTGGATCAAATCTCTCCATGTTTGGGGACTTTACGTTAAAAGAGTGAGTAACACTGCAACGCTAACAGCTTTCCTGATCTAGCACTGCACATTTCAGAGAGGGACAGGTCGTCTGGCTCATGACACAAACCCAAATAACGGGGAATCAGCACTTTTAACATGCAGTCAGTAGAATGCAGGTCATTCACTGAAGCTGGGGCAATCGGGCCTGCTTCCTCCGGCTCGAACTGCATCAACTTGTGTTCTTCTTTTTACATGAACTAAAGTTCAGGGTCAAAGCTGTTGAAACTTCCATCTAATTATTTAGACTAAAATATGAGGAACTATTCATTTACCGTTTACGATTTGACTTTTACAAAACTCAATCAGAAAGGATTTTTATTTTCATTTTAAAATCCCTTTAAATCTTATGTTTTTGTCTATTGTCGTTTTCAGTAATGGCCCTATTTCCTGCATGTTTCAGGTTGACATACATATTTCATTGGAATCAATTACTGAATACACATAAACCTAGATGGCTCAGGTCTAGGTTTCTCCTTGTTTTATTTGATTATGCACTTCATTATGCACTTCTTCACCTATAGGATGCTGTTAGTTCAGCCTTAAAACAAATAATATGTATGTACGATTGAGTATATGTTTTCTCTGTTTTAAAAAAAAAATTTAAGAAAAAAGAAAAACGAAACAAAAGTAAATAAAAGAAAGTGATGTATGTAAATAAATAAGAACTAAAAATGTCCAATGAACAGGTAAGACCCACTGTTTCACTATTTGACTAGTAGGAAATCAAGCCGGCGATGATTTCTCAGCTTCAATGCCACATTTTTCTGCTTCATCCCCTAAAACTGTGGCGTCAGGTGGGACAAAGAGTTGGACGGTCAGAGTCCGTTTTACAGTGTATTGTTGACAATGTTGTCTTAACGATTCATGCAGCTTTTGTTGCTCTCCGCTAATGAGTGCGTCTGAAAGAAACATTGAAGGTCAAATGGAGCGTATGATCACTCACTGTGGGTTTTTCAACCGTCTCTTTCCTAAAATCTGCTCTTACGTAACTCAAATGAGATTAGGAAAGAACTTTGCAGAAACCTGTTCAAACAAAACAAATCAGTTTTTTCAATGTGAACTCTGAATCTGAAGTGTTTCAGTAATGTTTTCTCTTTTGGATTAAAGACGTGCTTCCTGAAAAGGTGACTTCATTAGGTAAATCCTGCAATTTACTCTCGAATGTTCCCCTTTGAAACTGAAACCTTGAATGATTGGTGCTTTTTGAGGACAACCTGACAAGTGGAGGCAGGGGTGGATTCCTCATCAAGGCTGTTCATTTGTGACTGTTCGGTTGCTTTTAGCTCGGCCTAAGATCGTATCTCTTGTTCTAGTGATCTTCTGCATCTTTGTAGTCTCTTCTCTTCTGTATATTTCTGTTTTTTTAATGTTCCTTTGCAGAAAATCTTGCAATTATATTGGTTGTTATTTTTACCATCATTTCATTAAAGTCTAGCTTCAGTGCCATATTTGTGGCCGTCTCTGTTTGTCTCTTAAGTCCTGTTGTGTGTTCTTGTCTGTTTTGATCACATCAATTGGTGATTTTAATTGGTTGTCTAGCAAGAAATGATCTCTCCTGCCTTATTTATTGAGCTTTTAATCATGGGCTTTGACAAATAAACAGGAGCGGATGCAGAATCAGACTGAAGTATTACTTCATCATTAGAGGTGTGTATCTAACCCACTGTTTTTCAACCAGTGCCACGGCACACTAGTGGGTGATCGTTAGGTGTGCCGTGGAAATTATCTTGGTGAAACTGGATAATTGTTGAGTATTTTTTAAGTGGACATTTTAAGTGGAATTTGAAATAAGAGATATAAAATATGATATGATGAATATATATATATATATTCATCATATCATTCATATATATATATATATATATATATATATATATATATATATATATATATATGTATGATATACAAATATGAATCAAATAAATATAAAATATTTATTTGATTCATATTACAGACAATTTGATTAGAATTACTATAAATGTAATATATGCGACTATAGAGATTCATTTGTTTACATTTTTGGTTGGTAGTGTGCTTCGTAATTCTTTCAATGAAAACAATGTACCTTGGCTCAAAAAAGGTTGAAAAACACTGATCTAACCAAACAGGGGATCTAGTTAGATATTATCACAGTAAATGCTCACAAAATAATACTTGTCCAGTTAATTCCTGCAACAATGGCAGAACGTTTAGCTGAGACAATTCAATTAATTCAGTTTATTTATATAGTACCATTTTTTTAAGAGGCTAAAAGATTAATATGATGCATCAATGTCCTAATTTTCCTTTAAAGCGGCTTAGTGTTATATTTTTTGTTAACTATCTAGACATCCAATTTTAATTTGCCCCAACAGAAACCTCCAATTAACTTCACATGTGAAAAATCACACATGAAAACCATGTATCGGCGTTAAAGGGATATGAGAGACATGAGAAATTTCATGGATGCATGTGGATTTGGGACATGGTATAAAAAACACACGGTGAATCCCATGTTTTCACATTGGTTTCACATATCCCCATGATACTCACTTGCAGTTTTCAACACATGCTTCACATGTGTGTTCCTGTGTTTCATGTTACATTTACATGTGAAGCACATAATATCCACTTCACATGTGGTACATGTGAAAAATCACATGAATATTTTATTGGATTTTTGAGAAAAGGTGCACAATCATTGCTAATTTTTACATTATCAATTAGTTCCCATTTCCAACATGTTGGTGTGTAAACATGTGGAAATATGTAATACATGTATAAAAAATTAAAATCTCATGTTTCTATAACATGTTCCATATTCACATGTGCACTTTTTTGGTATTTGACACACCCACTTCACATGTGGTACATGTGAAGAACTTTAAAGATTTTTCAAATATACCACATGTATAGATGTTTCACATGAGTAAAAGTTTTCAGCTAAAGTTTCAGAAACAGTTTTTTGCTAATTATACAGTTTGTAGTACTTCGCATTTCTCATATGTTCCCATTTCCCACATGTTCACATTCTCCTCATGTGAAAGTATTTTGTTCATGTTTTCTGTTTTCCAATCACATATGGAACATGTGATGACATTTTCATAAATGTCTAAGTGTGTTAGAAATATGGGAAACATGCTTTTATTGAACATGTTTGAAATCCCAGTGGATTTTCGTGTGACTCACATTGCCTCAAATTTCATGTTTTGTTTTTACATGAGATTTTGCACATGTGAAATTTATGGGATTTTTTCTGTAAGGGGATATTGATGAAAATCCCCTTGTTCCTTTTTCTTTAAGTGACATACCAAATTACGACATCATCTTCATGTGCCTTTATAAATGTTTTACAAACAAAAGTTTCAATGGTGTGCCAGGTAATAAACCTCTTAAACTCTAAAACCCCTAAATAAAATTCAGCGCAGTAGCCTTAAGTTCCCAATTTAGCACTTCATCTGTGTTTTTTATTTATAAAAGCAAATTTTTTGGGAAGGCCTCACAATTCGCTGGAAAAAATATATAAAGAAGACCAAGAAACACAACAGACAATTCATGGAGGAAATTGAGGAGCTATAAAGCAGGGTTATGTTATAAAATGAGATCTCAATGTCCTTAAACAATGTCACAGAGAAGTCATCTGAAAATAGAACAGCAAACCAACAGAAGACAAGGCTATCCAAGGAGCACAATAATCAGAGAAGCTGCTAAGTAACTGTAAGGGAGATGGAGAGATCCACTGTTTAGGAATATTGGTTGTACAGTTCATAACTACTGTTTTTGTTGAAAACTGACAGCAGTTGTTAGAAAAGTCAGATTTTTGTACATTGAGGAGACATGCAAAGCTACGTGTATGGAAGAACACTAAGTGTACAAAGCAACTTAAGCATAAAACATGGTGGTGGCATGATGAGGATGTGGGAATGGTTTCCGTCCCTCAAAAAAGCTGGTTTGAATAGATGGAAATATGAGTAGTAGTAGAGATAATTACAGGGAAATAGAGGACAAAACCGAAAGTAACAGATGGTAAAAGACTGCGGACTGCGGCGGAGGTTCACTTTGGAGCTGGACTCTAACACTAAAAGTACACTGGTTCAGATCAAAGTATGTCTATGGGTTAGAATTGCTTAGAGTCGCAAGAATAAAGCCGAGGTTTGTGGTCATAAAGTGACAAAATAAGCGAAATGAGGACAAGTTCAAGTGGTGTAAATACAGTCAAAGGCCAGAAAAATATAGTTCTAACATCCTTTCAGTTGTCAAATATAGTTGATGTAACCTTCGTGTCAAGTGTTTACACAGAACAAGGAAGCAACATCCACTGATAAGTGGCCACTTACTGCACTTGCATGGTGAAGTTTCTGTGTACCTTAAAATAGTGGCCAGCCAGACTGTTTTGTTTTTGTTGTTTTTTGCTGTTTTGTCCCGATGACAGCGCTGATACGGTCCCTGACGTGTGCCATGAGCCAGTTAGGACGCCGCGTCTCCGAAAAGCAAAGCAAGTTCTGAGACCTTTGCAAAAACAAGACAAACGCAGCGAATGTTTTGTCTCGCACAATGAGAATGGAATAGATTTATAAAAGTCAAAGTCTGAGTCTCTTCAGTTACTCATCTGGGTTTACTTTTAATGCTATGTTCAATGTTAGCACATTTTAGGAAATTTTCTTTTTAAATTCTAACTTTATTTTAAAAATAAATAAAATATCTTTCAAAATCTTTAAGTCAAAACCATTTTTTTTTTACTGTCTGCAGTTTTATTTATTCATTTTAAATGAATATTTTTCCATGTATAGTAAAAACTAGATGAGGAAACATTTTGTTCTCCCTGCACGACATCTATGCTCTTTTAGGTGATCCAGGATCACCAAATTGATCTTGCCAAAGGGCAGAATAATGATGTAAGTGTTTTTTCGTTTTACTTTTGCAAAACTCTCATGTACACAACAATTATTATTCCTTTAAATGTTATTGGTAAAACCCAATTATTTCATGACTGTGCTTTTAAGCTCTGGATGGAGACAGATAGGTGGATCCATCTTAAGCTAACAACTCTAACACACTAATTTGTTGCGTAACATTATAGAAAAAATGAAATCCGCAAGTCTGTTTCCTCATTGGGTAGAATTTTGAGATCCCTGAAGTCGTTTCCCATATCTTCAAACAATTCTTTGTGCAAACAAGGAATGCCCAGCCTTTATGCTCTTAAGGGAAGGGAACTGGAATGGACGAATGCACTTGGTTGTGAAATCCTTTAAAGAAAAGGGTTGACATGCCGTTCTGCATTTAATAATATAATTTAAAAAAAATTTTAATTAACAAGTCAGTGTCATCTGAAGGACATAAAAGAAAAAGTCTAGGCATAGAAAATAACCATATTTAGCCATCCAATATGTTTGGCAGCATCACGTTGGTGTTTTACTGAAGGAGAGAAAGAAGGGACATTTTATGAAAACATACATGTAACATCTAAAGGTTTTGCATTTATGGATATGACTGAGGACAACAAAGGTCTCATAAAATCTGTGTACGGAGCCTGAATGGTGTCTGTGGGCAAGACCCTGACTTACTTAAACCAGTTTTGTCAGAATTAATGGCACAAAGATCCAGTAAAAAATTGTTAGAAGAAAAAATGTAGGATTCCAAGTCCTTCATTTTAAATGTAATCAAACCAATGCACTTAAGGAAATAGATCTTAACAATGTCATTTGAAGAAAGCAGTAAAACTAGTTTAACCTTTTTACTAATTCATATATCCCCTCGTTCAATTGAAAATGGGTTAAAAACAAACTCTCACCTAGTTTTAAAAAAGGTGAAAAAGATTTTAAACCAAGTTTTAAGGACTAGAGCACGTGCTGACGTTCACAGACCCTGGGTTGATCACCTTGAGGATGAAAGCGTAACACGTAACTTCTCATAAGAGTCGAGACTAAGAGAACATCCTGTAGGCTAAACCAGGCAGGATAATAAAGACAAGGCTGCTGCTGTGTACTCGCCTTGTCCTCGTGGATCCACGCATTTATCTCCCCACCAGTTTCAACGTGTGACCTGATCCTTTTCCCCCAGAACCCGAAGCCTGCCAGCTGTTGGTTTCACAGTCAAAACAGTGACGCAGAACAAAGAGTCACGCTTCTATGTTTTTGTTTTTTTCTGACGGGTGTGTCCTTCAATTTACCGAGGTCTTGTGCAAAGGTCTTGCTTTATTATCTTTTGGGGCAAAGGAAATGAAACAACTCACACAGCAACTCTAAAGTCATGCAAAGCCAGGGCGTTTTTTGTTTTTAGGGAGGGAACGTTGGGCCAAAAAAGTTTAATAAGTACTTTTATGCAGGAGAAAAGTATCTAAGCTGCATATCTTCAAGAGGGTGTTATTATTCTGATGTAGGAAGTTCTAATTTGTCACTCTAACACTATTCTCTTTAATTATCCTGGTACAGCTGAGACCATTTGTAATATATATTTTTTTCAATGCGTAAAAAAAATATTTGTCAACAAAAACCCATTTTTCTGTAATTCTTTCCATACTGTACATAATCCTCCTTGGCCAAAAGTAGATTCTTAGTTGTTTTTTTGCAACATTTCACAAGGTTGTATTATCCAGAGGTTGAGATCTCTGCCCGTTCTCCTATGTGATCTCCTCAGGTCTTGCTGCGTCTTCTCTTTTCTTCCTTACCTTATCCCACAGGTTTGAACGAGAGACTCAGACGAATATGAAAAAGGTTGGTTTTAGCAACTCGTGAAATTCTCTTATGATGATTTAACCAGATATCTTTCATCATAATCATCTTACATCTCACAAGTTGTCTTATATAAAGCTTAGAGTTTAAAAGCCTCGACATGTTTTTGTTTGTGATGGTAGAAAAGGCAAAGACTGTTTATCATTTTACAAACTGCATTTCTAATGGGTTTTATTTCAAACATGGGGCTCTCAGGGCGCCATTTCATCGTCCATCTATCACCCAGTGCACATTGTGTTAAATATCCAGTCTGGTTATTTAACACAGTTGCAGTTTATTTATTGCCCAGGGAAACTTGAATTTCACAGCCTACCTCTTAATCAGACCGAGAAATTCAGATAAACTTCTTAAAGCATAAAAAAGGTTAGAGGTCATTTATTTGAAAATCCTCTGTTAATTGTGACATAAATGTTTAGTTTTGCATCATTAGACAAATGTCTTTAAAACAGTTTTTTTTCCTAAATTGGTGGAATTATGTTCCTGAAATACATTCAAGTTTCTATTTTATGTTTAGCACCCTTGGTAAAGATGGGGAGTGCTGCAAAAACACAATGATTCCTCTTCCAGTCACCAAATGAACATTGAGCTATACACTTTTATCTGTACACTTTTAACTCATGGGCTATTCTGTATAGCTCTCTTTGAAACAAACCTATAACTCAAGTGTTATTTGTAGGTAAAGACCAAATCTTTCCAAAAAGGCACCTAACAAATCAACAGAAACTGTTGAGCTTTGCGCTTAATTGCAACTTTTATTTTTTTGCAAATACACTAGAAATGTTTACAAAAGCACTGTATAAACATTTGTGCAGTGTAAATTATCAAAACTAAAAATTAGTATTACTTTGAAATCATTTTTGCACCTACAATGACAAAAGAAGAAAAAAAAACATGAGTGGGGGGGATTGTCATCTTCAGCAGCAAAAATACGTTAGTATATCTCAAAGGAAATGTCGGTTAGAATATCAAAACTGGGAGACGTGGTCGTTACAAATCAGAGATAAATCAGTGTAACAGAGGGATGGTATGGCACTAAATCAGCGAAGGGGGGCTTCATTCATCTGAAAACGTTACAGTCGCTCAAGATAATCAGCCTTCCAGTGAGCTCCTTCGATCCAGTTTGACAGAAATGTTAACCACTCAAACACTCTCACGGACTCTTTACAGCACTGCGTCACTAAATTCTCATTTACACTTTTGTTTCAGCACAAATAAAAAATAAAAAAATAAAAAAAATTGAAATGATTGACAGTGAAATCGGCCGACAGAAAGGACTAAACACTACGGAAAAAGAAGGAATGTATTACTACGACATACAAGAAAAACTTAAATATCACATGGCCCCCCATTAAAAAATAAAAATTCACAATTTGTTACATTTGTTTTTTTCTTACACAGCTCTGTATTGCTTTGTCTTACATAATACTGAGATTTTTTTAAGAGCTTGGATCGCTTATTTTCTGCACCAGGTTTTACAAATAATTTTAAAAAAAAGCAATACCCATCATTTCTTTTCTTGTCTTTTTGTTTAAATCTGATGCCTTCATGTAATAAAAAAAAGGCACACACTCACATATCTGCGTTCACACAACACTGTTGCAAATACTTCACAGAATAAGTAGTGGCACAATCCTTTTTTCTTTCTCCCACTTGCTTGTCAAAGTTAGGCGGTGGCGGTTTAGTGGCACGGCTGTTATCACAGAGAGAGAGCAAACACGAGTCGATCCATGAGGGTTATCTTTGGTCGAGCAGCGGCGAGCCAATGGGCTCGGAGGACCAGACTTGAGGGGGTCGGCGAAGTGGAGTGCGGATCGGTTCTGCGTGTTTGAACAGGATGACTCGGTTTCCTGGATTAAGGTCTTTCAGAGATATCGAGCAAGGTGAACGACTATGAACTGTGGGTTTGCACAAAGTGGTTGCTGCATGCATGGAGATACAAAACAGAGGCTGATCAGAGTGGATTCAACTTGAGATGGGGGGAGCTGAACACTGTTGGAAGCATTGGCTTTTGGCCCAGAGGTTCAACTAATACAAAATTTATGACAATTTCATATGAACCGTTTGGCTCGGAACAAAAAGCAAATCTATAAAATGTCTTTTTTGGGGGAGATTTTGAGGCACAATTTGATAAACTGTAATTTACAACTACTTAAAATGTTGCTTAGTGATATGTTATGTTGCAGAAGCAAAGAGAAATATTGGAGGGAGTGGCTCAACCCCTTTAAAAGTTCACTCTAACGTCGAGGATGATGCATAGATGTTCAAACAAACAAGTGATTTTAGTTTGATGGGTTTAGAAATGGTGAGGAGTAATCGCAAAGTCTGATAGATGGTGGCAAAGCTTTTTCGGCTTTGTGTCTTGTGCTCAGGTCCCAAAAAGAAAAGGTCAGGCTCCAGAAACCCAGTGAGAGCACAAGGCTGCGAGATACAAATAGTCAATAGGTTACGGCAATTTTAGCAGCAGTAACAAATACAAAAATATCAAAAAGGACGACACTGGAACGGGTGTCTGAAAGCAGTCAACACAGAAACAAAGCTTTGAAATGTAGCTGAACGCAATATGGACCTGTAGCTGAAATTGAAACAATAAGGACAAAAAAAAACAAAAAAAAACACAGACCGTCACCATTTCCAGGCAAAAGTGCAGGAATTTTGTTTTCTTTTTTTAAAGGTTGACAAGTTTTATGGCCTTAAATTCACTGTCCACCAAAGACCGCAGGATGGAGGCGGACGCCGTGGGTGAGACACAAAGACAACGTAAGACAAACAGTGGTTCAGGTGCAGCACGCCGGGTTCACCTGAACGCCTGCAGCACCTTGGCAAATTGAGAGAGTGCACGGCGGCGAGCCAGGGACAAGCCGAACGAGCGCGGCACTAGACAGTGTCTCTGACAGATCAGCTTCAATTAAAAATAAACAAACAAAACACAAATAAAAAAACCTAAGATTCCCGTTATCCAAATTGTGCTTTTTATCTCTAATAAGTAGCAGTGAGGACGAGGAGGCTCGCCGACACTGGAGCAAGGTTAGCGTCACTCAGCACGCCAGCTGGATTTGGTCAGAGGTTTCTCAGTTAGTTCCCCTTTACATATGTACAGTAGTGGAAATGTTCCCAGCTTATCTGAACGACTAGACTATATGTGACGAATACGCTGAACCCTGGTAAGGCAGAAAAGCAGGTTCCAGTCTCCCTTGTAAGTCAAGAGGGATTTTTTTATTTTTTTTTTGCCTTTTTCGTTTCTTTTTTGCCGTTAATTTATGAGTATTTTTAGTAATAATTTTAAAGCAAAGAACCCCCTCGAATCAAGGAAGTCTTTATCAGGATATTATCACTCTGTAAATAGTTTTTTTTTGTGTGTAAAAAAACAAAAACGTGAGGGAAAAAAGCAGGAGAAGGTCAAAAATCACGAGTATTTAAGGTTTTATCCTAAACTCCATTTAAAAATAGAGGTGCACATACATACTGGAAGTGCAATGTGTATAACCTGCGGCTGCACTGACTCGTGTTAGAAAAAAAGGCTCAGTTTTATTTTTTTATCAATGCTTTCTTCACAAAATATACTAAGTTTCTGTTCGCTTGATAATCTTTACTGAACCCGAGAGGGTTTCCTCCTCAGGATTTGGGTTCTGAAAGGGTTTTGTCATTATTATTTTAAATCTGAAGGCTTGAACTTTTTTCTCCTCTCTCAACACCGACCGAATACGACTGTAACAAAACCCCGCTGTCGTTTTCATCAGCGGCATCTGCTCTGAGGATCATGCATCCGTGTGCAACATCTATGCTAATTGTTTAATTTTTCCCTTAGTAGAGCTACGGAAAGCTTTTCTTTTAATTCCCGGTTCTCAGTTTAAAAAATCTTTTTGTGTTCAGGAAACACCTGGATAGAGATGTAGTTCACTGGTGTGCATGTGTGTGTGTGTGTGTGTGAGTGTAGGGGGGTTGGTTACGTTGTGTTGCAGTTCTGCAGGCGTGGTAGCCGTACTGGCAGGTAGAGCGGAGGATAGACAGTCAGAAGAGTGCTCAGGAAGAGGATCAACGTCTTTGTAGGCTAAACAATGTGTGGGGTTTGTTTTGGTGTTCCCAGTACACCCCCACCCACGGTAATAAATCAACCCATGCCCTCATCCCAGAGCCCATGTGCTGCACCCTCAGACCCCTCCTGATCTCCACGCTTGGGGAAGAAAGTCCTCAATCAGCACTTCTGGGCGTCCACTGGAGACATGGCGATGTAGGAGCCGTTCTTCGCCGGCTGGTTGGCCGGCTTTTCCGACGAGTCGTCAGGTTTGTCACTGACTTGTGTGTACGCAGTGTCGTCTTTTGCCGTCTGATGGCGGGGAGTCGACGAGGGGGGAGAAGGAAGAAAATGTCAAAACAAAACAGTAAATAATATTGTAAAATTAAAATGCCAGAAGGGGATATAATGTTTTGTCTGAAATGTTTTACAGTACGCCACAAAAACCAATCAAGAAATTAATTAAATTAAAAAAATTACAGTGAAGGTGAGAAACAGATGTCATGTTGCATTCAACACAAACAGAAATGATAATCCGAAATTAGAGATGCACCGAAAGATTGGCCCATGACAGGATTTATAATCTGCTTAAACTCAAATTTGGATCAGGCTTGTGAACGGCCAGTGTGAAACTAAAAAAATCCAATCTCCTTCCTGTCAGTGAACGCACTGCGCCCAAGCACAACTAGGTCGCCGTAACAGCCGCACTGTGTGTCAGTCAAGAGACTCAGAGTTTTTTTACATGTTGAGATGCGTTTTCTGGTGTATTTAGGCTGTGAGAGCGAGCGAGAGTGCAAGACTTTCAGCAGATAACAGGAAGGCTTAGCGAAGAGCAAAATCCAACCAAGGAAGAGGATGGACTGGGAAATGTTGCGACTATTTGGAAACCTCAGACCTATATTCTCTATTAAATGAACGCAGACAATGCTTTAGGAACACTAGCCATGCTAATCGCTAACATATGATGCTAAAGCCTGTTGAAATGTGCCTTTAAAGTAGCATAGGCCAAAATTATTTATGAAATAAATATTAAATGACTGCATTGGCAAGGTTTAGGAAATTTTAAATGATTAAAAGTAGTTTTTATAAATTAGGGTAACATTATTGTCGCAAAAAAAAAAAAAAATGCAAAAAAAGCCACAAAATTGTGAACGGTGCATCTTTTTTAGAAAATCAAGGGATAAATGTAAAAAACAAAATACAAACTTAGAATAAAAACAAAGGGAAACTGAAGACTTACAGCAAAAGAATGAAAAGCCTCAGTAAAATCAATACGTTTTACTTCATTCTAAAACAGAAAAGGAAAAAAAGGGGGGGTTAAACAGAAAATTTTAATCAGAACATGGTTAATACAACACATCACATTGCAATTAAGCATTGTCTTAAACTTTTTCTTAAAGCATAAGAGAGAACACCCAAAAATGACATTCAAAGATAAAAAATCTAGCAGATAAAAGTTTCTTTCATATTCATACATTCATATTTTTAGAAGTAAAAACTAGTAATCGGTAGGGGACTTGTGACAACTTGGGACTTTAATAACTTGCACAACTTTCCAGTCAGTGACATAATCACTTCACTGTAAAATAAGTCTAAAACAAGAAGAAACTGAGTGGTTTTACGTTAGTTCATCCCTAATTTGTTTTAGTGTTAGACTTTATGTTAAAATATTATTACGAGTGCTTTAAATTAGTGCTTGGCTGTTTCTTATGGTAGCTTGCTAAGGTAACACAAAACAGTTCAAAAATGCAAATCTGGCACTAATGAGGGAAACATGAGCTGTATGTCCCTCCTAAGGTTATTTTAGTTTACTACGACATTGGAGGCATTTTTTCCCTACATCTTTCAAAAAGTGCATTCACTACTAGAAAACAGACGAAACCAAATATGCCCATGCTGGTTTCACTGCACAGACATGCAACGTGTTAAGAGGACGCGAGCAGAACTTGTGCGTTAAACTTGCAGCAGCTCAGTGCAGGAAACCATTAGACAGGCAAAAATATGGTTAAGACTTTGTTCTTGTAGTCTAAAGTCGAGGCAAGGTGCATTTTACACTGCGAGCTAATTAGTCTCAGCAGACGGCTAAACAGCGGTTAACATAAAGCGAAGCAGCCGCTCCTTACCTTCTTCTGGCGGTTTCTGCAGAACAACACAACGAGCACTAGCAGCAGGACAATGCCCATCCCCACGATAAGAACGGGGAAGTTCGACACGAGAGTGACGATCAGGAGCAGCGTTCGCATCTGAGATGCAGAGTCGTCATCAATGGTTGCCGTCTACACTCGGGGAGAGAGACGAGTTTATTTGTGGTTCTGGTGAAATCCGAGTGTTTCTTTTTTTTTTTTTATTAACCATAGAGAAGAAGCTCACCTCATTGACAAACATGATGGGGAAAATTGTTTCGTTGATGAATCTAGTTTTACTGTAAAAAAACAAAACAAAACAAAAACAAATACAGTTTAAGAGGTTAGGAGGGACATCTGGCTCAACATACTGCCTGAATGAGTGTTGCATTGAGTGTTGCAACAGGATAGTGGGTCAAAGTTTAACAGAGAAACGTACGGGAAGCCTTGGATTCTCTTCAGAATGATGTTCAGCTGAGCTCTCTTGCAGGCACGAATGGGAACTCCTGTAGTCTGCAAGACATCGAAGCGAAACATCTGTTAACTCCTTTGTAAATAGAGAAAACTGCCACCCAAAAACTTTTTACATGTGAAATTGTATAATTTTACAAGATTCAAAATATGCTAAGATGTCTAACCACATCAAAGCCGTTTATCAGTTTAGATACAGTTTAGGGAGCAGGAATGTCATCATTACTTGCCTTGTAATGAGTTTTTGGTATAATTAACACCTTAAACAATTTACGTGGAGAATTAAAATTGATTTCATCAAATACAGAAAACTAAATCTATGCATACAATACAGCTAATATTTATGTAAATGTTCAGATAAAGTTGCACTCCAAACTTATCGCATTTGTAACAATAAACGGGGCCTCTTGAACAATCCTGGCTGGTTAAAACATTCGAAAAATCTCAATTAAAAATAAGTTTATTTTTAATTTTGAACAGTTGGTGATGACATGAAAAAAATCATAAAACCAACAAAGCACAAAGCTAAAAGTATTGACTTACATAAATATTCCTTCTGGGCTGATAACGGCCATTTATCTGTATTATAAACACTTTCGACACAAGGAAACCCTAACATTGCTTCTCTACTTTCATTAAATCACCCATAATCCTGTGCTGCATCACCATGCCAGTAATATGACCAATCAATATGTCAAAAAAGACCATCATTGGCCAATGCCGATAAGTAGGCATCCGTAGTTTAGGCAGCAGCTTAACTATCGATCAACAGAAAAGAACAACCCAATGGAAACTTAAAAAGAAATACCTGGTGGTAATTAGGTAACCAATTAATACATGCAGCTTATATATTTGAACTTTTTTTAAAAGCGTTAAACAGTCAGTATAGTGCAGGACAAAATACTTTGCCGTACCGGCTGCAAGTCCAGGTACGTCTCGTGCTCCTCCTTGTTGGGGTTAAGTCCATCGACTGCGTTGATGTACGCAGAATCGGCCTGATAGAAGTGGGGGAAGGACACGACGATGGGAGCACCTTAAAAAGAATTAAATATAAGATCCTGAATATTCTCGTGTTTGATATCACAAAAACAAACGCTGACAGGATTCAGCTGATAGCTGAGGATGGAGTTGGTTTAAATACATCGGCTCGCAAGTTACTGTAGTAACTATGGTTCTGTAAATTCCTGGATGACTGCAGGTGCAGTTAACAGAGTGGATATGTCTCCTTGCGAGGTGATGCATCCATAGTCACCACCTCCCGTATGGCACGAACTCTCCCGAGGGGCACCCCCTGTCGTAGGTAATCCACGTTGCACCACCACCGGAGGAGCATCGCACATCTGGGTGTAACCCGCACCTTGACCCGCACGTGTACCCGGGGGTCCATGCGGAGGCCGATGAACCACCTCTGCAAAGGCCGTAGATGGAGAAGCCCCAGTGGGGTTAACGCTGAGGCTGCCAGTAGCATCCCCAACAGCCTCAGCCACTGTCGGATAGGCGGTGTTGCATCTAGGGGAAAGGATTGGAGCAGGGAAAAAAATCCTGCCCACCCTGTCCATAGTCAGCCGTGCCACCATGGCCACGGAATCCAAGGCTATGCCGATTAAGTCCACCCGCTGTGAGGGGATCAGAGAACTCTTCAGAAGGTTCACTTCTATCCCCAGCGCTCTGACATGGGCCAGGACCCGAGATGTGGCCAGGACCACTTCTCCAGAGGAGGGGGCGCAAATGAGCCAGTCGTCCAGGTACGGCAGAATCTTAATGCCCGACAGGCTTAAAACCGCCTTCACGCACCTCGTGAAAATCCGAGGGGCTAGGGAAAGCCCTAACGGCAGAACCACGAACTTGTGCACAACGCCCTGAAAAGCAAACCGCAGATACTTCCGGTGGTCTGGGTGGATCGGGACATAGAAGTATGCATCCTCAAGGTCTATGGATGCAAACGATTCTGCTGGACAGATGGACTGAAGGACATCGCAAGTGCGGAGCATGCGAAAAGGCAGAACCTTTAAAAAATGGTTAAACCTCCTGAGGTCCAGTACTGTCCGAAGGGACCCGTCCCTCTTGGGGGTCAGAAAATAGGTCGAGAAAAACCCTTCTGACAGCGGCCGTGGAGGAACCACCACTATGGCCCCCTTGTCCAGGAGAGTCCGAGCAGTCTTGCTGCACGAGCAGCAAGACTGCTGCTCGTGCAGGATCTGTGACCGTGGTCACTATCAACCCCGATGGGGGAGGAGGCCGACAGAAGAACTGCAATCTGTACCCTCGGAACATTGTATGTAAGACCCATGCATCCGTGCACTGGGTTGTCCAATATGCCAGTTTCCGTTGAGAATACCGTCCCGCAGTTGTCCTTCAGCCATCAGGCCGCATGGTGCCGGCTGCCCCGGCCTCTGGGGGGGCGTCATTCCACTCCGGGCCCGCCCGGGTCTCACGGGGGTGAGCCTCGTCCGCCCCAGTCCGATGCCAGGTTCGCTCCACCGTACAGCTCTGCCGGCCAGACTGTGGAAGACCCGCTGTCCAAAACTGCCTGCGTGGTGCCCGCAAGTCACTCCTACACGGACGCAGAGCCGGGGGTCTCATGGCATTCCTGGGGCCGCCCAAATCTCCAGAGTCCTGACTAGACTGCCGACGGCGCTCAAGTGCCCTCTCAGCTTCCGGTCCAAACAACATGCCCGGAACAACCGGTAACCTTTTCAAGGTCTGTCTGCAGCCATCAAAGACCGGGGCCTGCGCTAGCCACACCTGGCGTCAGGTGACCACCAAAGTGGACAGCTCTCTGGACATAAGTCCAAAAGCCTGCAGGGCTGCATCATTTGTGTCCCCTAATGTCACCATTGCCGCGGCCAGCTGCAACATTTGGGACTACGATAGCAGTAGCACCGAGAGGGAATTGCCAATGCGTGCCATACGAGCCGCAGTGTCGTAAGCATGGCACAAAAGGTCATCAGTCTTCCGAAACTGGGTGCTTGGACAGCGGGCCCTCTCTCTTGTCTGGGGGAAGAACCAGCGAGGCAATGCATTGATCCACTGGGGGCATATGGTCCAGGCCATAAGTCCCAGGGTTGCGCATGAACGCCAGGATCCATGCTTCTCCGCCAGGGTGGACCAAGCCTATGGGATCCCTCCAGCAATCTGGAGCTCCTCCAAAAAAAGCTGGTGACGTGGGAACCTCAAACGGAGGGGCAGCCGGGGCCCGTCGAAAAAAGGGATTCTCTGTGACCCGGGCCGCAGGTGCCTCATCCAACCCCACCTTGGCCAGGGCCTCAAACATAATTGCCCGTAGTGGGCACTGTTCCACCCCAGGTTCAGAGCTCACTGAACTCCGGTGGGAATCACTCGAATCCAAATTCCCCTCGACACCCAGAGGCTCTCCCACATCCTGGTCAGAGGGTGCTGGAAACAGTTTCTCACGCTACCCGAGGGACTGAAACCCAGAATTGGAGGCCCCCACGGATATGCCGTCATACTCATCCGTCACAGGCAGGATGAAGTTTGCACACACAAACGTATTTTGTCAGACCTGAAACCAAAATCCGAACACGGATTTATGGGAGCGATCAACCAGCGAAACACGCAAGGTTGACAGCGAGAAGACAAAAGAGACCGTACGTAGCCCTCTGCGTGCTATTTATAGACTTCCGCACAGGTGTGCTAGGTGTCACGTGGCGACTTTGTTGACATTAAGACCCAACCTGCGTGGAGCGCGAGGAGACATATCCACTCTGTTAACTGCACTGGCAGTCAGGAAGGAATGAAACAGAACTTCCTGGTTAAAACAATAAATCAATTAAATCCTGACAAACAAAACAACTTGGCAGTTTAGGAAAAAACAAACACAAAACAAACAAAAAAACAGCTGCAAGTAATGCGTTAACATTTGACTCCAGAAAGTATCATTAGTGAGAAACACAAGACAAAATGAATTAAACCAGCAAATTCTCAGGAACTAGACAGCCGCGATGGATTTGCATGAGGGTTATTTTGTTTATTAAAAATACTGTGGAAACATGTGCACGCATGTCTTTTGGCATTTCATTTGCTGGTATGAAGTAAAATATATATATATATATATATATATATATATATATATATATATATATATATATATACTGTCAGAGAGTTTTTGCCAGGAGTTTGTCAGTTTGTGTGTAATTTATTTCAAACATCAGTCGGGCGTCCGTTTTAGACCAAGACGACTCACTTCTGTTCACTATTATTGAGCATCGCGTTCAATATTATAATAAATTATCAGTGTATGTTGAATTCTACGCTGTGTATTGAGCTGTGAATTTAATCTGCTACATCTTCTTTTGCCCATAAATACTTTGTTACGCATTTGTCTAGGGAAAACCGATTTGTTATCAACGTTTCTTCTTACGCTACTTTTCTCCTTCATCACACCACTGACACAAAATAATTACACACCTTTGGTTACAGTTAACCCTTCCAATCCCAGAGTCTCCCCCAGAGTTTTTATTGCTAAATTAAATACATTCTGAAGAAAAAAAATGGCCCATTTTAATAATATAAAAATGCAAAATATTATATTTAAAAAAAAGTCTATATCCTGTAAGTTGCAGGCATAATTGACAAGGTTACAGGTTTACAATGGAGATTACTTTCTTACAGCAATCCTTCCACACTCAATCAGCGTCGTAAATCCTCCGTGCGGAGTCAGCAGAGTTAATGATTGAACCATTGTTGAGTCAAATCTGATGAGCTCAAACACTGTGATTGTCTGACACCAGGCTCAGGTCAGGGACCGAAAGGATGGATTTTTTTTTTACTTCGTTTTTTTGAGGGGGGGGGGGGGG
>JAVLVB010000124.1:3774019-3789773 GCA_032876305.1 Orestias chungarensis | reverse complement strand
GGCGCGAAGCGGTAAGCCTGAATCCCTTTCACCTCCACATCCTCAACGTACGCCAGATGAATGGACCTGAGGAGCGGCAGTGAGATCATAGCATCTTGGAGGATTCGTAGATAAAACGGTACAACGTAATGTGGCTCCATATAATAAATATTAACTTAATAAAAAGGTGTTTATACTTTACTGTCATCCTCATCATAAACTCTGACAGCACATTAACTTATCATGCAGTTTTTTTTTTTTAGTTAGCTGGTGTTTCCTTCCATACCATAAACCTGACAAGGAGCCTTCATCCTCCCCTCTGCAGCAGCGCTTTGATTGCAAACAAATCAGTCGAGTAAACAAACATGCACGCATACCGGCAGAGGTCAGCAGCGAAGATGTACAGCAGCTCGTTCCTGTTGATCAGTGGGTGGAAGACGGCGCCGTCTGTGCCGTTGATCATGTTGCTCTGATTGGACGACCACCAAGACATTTCCCTGATAGAGAGATGAGTGAAGAAACACAATTTTAAATCAAGCTGGAGATGCTTCTGCTTTAAAGGGTTATTTTTAAAAAAAACACTCATTTAATTAGTACAACCATTTATGTGAGAATAAAGGGATAGGTCAGGATCAAACAAAGTGAAATGAGGTTCATGTGAGCAGTCAACATCTTACCTGTGGCATTAACTCTTTTGGCAATTTATATATATATATAAATTTGTCCCCTTGAGATTGGTCCAAATGGCTCCAAGACCAGAATGGACTACAATTGTTGTAAAACAACTTGCAACTCACAAACTGTCATGGATTTTCCTACTTTAAAAAAAAATTCATTCTCATTTTTGCATTACGCTTTTTGCATTGGAAGCTGAACTATCCCTTTAAAATGCCCAAAGAAGAGAAAATTTGTGATTAATTTCACCCGGAATTTATTCTACAATAAGATTTTGCCAAATTGCCAAAAAGACATCTGTGATACATACTTATTCCTTCCTGTTGGTGTAATTAACGTTTATGTAATTTGATTTTATACGCATTTATCTTAATTTAAATTAAATTTAAAACATCATCTTCCAAGAAACTGATAAAATACGTAGAGCCAACTGCTCATGCTGACTTATTTAAAACCGCACTTTCACCCACAAACCATTTCAATTTTGCAATCGTTTTTAGCCTAAAAAGCAAAGAGCAAAAGGTTCTCGCCCTTGGATGCAGGTTTTGCAACAAAGCAAACATGGATAACAGGAACGACAGAAAGTTTTAGCAACATGCTGACAGAGGAGTTTCATATCATTCAGGAAAGCAGCAGATGAGTGGAGCACCCAAAAAGCGTGGCTCAACATGAAAGTTCACCTCAGGCCATTCCAGGTGTCAATCTTGCCATAATCCAAGTAGTTCTGCTCGCCGGTGTGGAACACAAACTCTCCTTCGTGAGTGCCATTTTTCTATAGAAAAACGAGAGGAGAGTACAATGTTCAGATATGCAACGTCGAAGGATGGCGGAGAAAAGAAAAACTATCCTGTGTGTTTCCACTGAAAAGCCTTTTATACTGCGGAACACATGCTTTTACATCGACATCCTCAAAACCGCTCTAACGTTTACACCTACTTCTTACAATACTTGCTTTTATTCCCTTTATGACGCAACTTTTTTACATTTAATAGAACAACAGATCAAACCACGGTTATTTCTGTTCCTTTTTCTGGTCTTTTACTGGATCATCAGCTTTATCTGCTTGACCTCAAATCCATCACTTCACAGTCATGTGTTCGATTATGTTACAGCGTGAGACGAGCTGCAGACGCTGCTCTGGCAAAAAGGAAGTAGGAAATCTTCCATCAGCATTTGGGGGACATCTTTTTAAGTGACACTTCCAGCGACTTCCTCCTTTTTTTTTGGGTGTCGTTTCAGTACCTTTGAGAAATCGGCACAGATTGATTGCCCCCTGACGGTTTTTGCATTAACAAAACAAACTCACCTTCCACATCAGACCGAAGTATTCGTCCACCTCCGGCTTCACTTTCTGGAGCTTCGAAAGGAGCGGGTCCTTGAAGCCCCACAGGATCTCGTGGACCGTGCGCGTCATGAAGACCTCGACTCCAAGGCTGCTCACGTACATGGAGACCATGGTTCGCAGAAAAAAGCTGTAGGAGTTCAACTCGCTCATCACCGCCTTGAAAATGACAAAAAACAAAAAAACAGCTGGTTAAAATCTCCTGTATATAATCTGTCGTTTGAAACAGTTAATCTGATGGAGACCAGGGAGCAAGATGGTGGAAAACCCAATGTCAAAGTTGTGGACAACCTAGCAGACACTTTGTCTCACCACGAATGGGATGTTGACGGTCCTGACGAGGTCAACCTCGGGGTCACCGGCAGACTTCTCGGGAACGAAGACGAAGGATTTGGGGTTCAGGGCGTAAACCTTGGTGCCGTTCTCAAGGAAGGTTACGTTTTCCCGTGGCCTGTATTCCCTGGAGGGGATGGAAACATCGGCCTGTCATTACAAACAGTAAAACCAGGCCATACGCACTGGATCCGCCTTTCTTCAGCACGACATCGCCTGGTACCAGCCAAAAGAAACGTCTTGTTTTGTAGCAAACCAAGCGTTTATACCCCTTACCTTCCTATACATTTAATTACCAGAAATCGCTCCATTTAAATGTGTTTCATTGGGATTCTGTGACCAACAAGACACACTGCATAATAGAGAGTTGAGATAGTTATCTCTGTTATCGTGATAAATTTCATGTTATGATAAAAACTGTGACTTATCACCACAACAAATTAAGATTAATGATGTTTAAAAAGTTGTTTTTTACCACTGTATGTACCATTAGAAAGTTGAGAAATTAAAAGTATGTAATTGAAAGCAGCAGCTGTGTGCATTTCTTTATAAAACTAAAGGAACCCAAAGGAAATTTTAGTGTCTAAAGAGAAGATTTTCAGTACGTATTATTACTTATCATTACTGTGATAGCACAACTAGCCACAAGTTAATAAAGGTGTACCTCTACTAGATTTTTTTACATCTACAGAGAAACATTTCCACTCATTTCCTTGCAAAAAAATAAGTATAAAATAGCTCAATGTCAGCCGAACTAGATGAACTGCATGACTGCACATTATTTTCTTGTTCTTTGCACTTCTGCAATGTACTATCCGAGTTTGTAATGAAGTCATTGTTTGCATAATTGCTTACGTCTTCTCTAATGCGAACCCAAGGTAGAAAAGTCTATACGGCAGATACAAATGGAGATGCTTAAATAATTTTAGAAAACATGGTTTTTTTAGTAGAGACGGAAAAAGAAAAGAAAAAGAAGTGTCATCTGATTTCATCTAGATGTGAATCTTACCTGTAAGTGTACGGGCCGATCTGTTTAACAGACGCTTTTCCTCCTGCCAGAAACTCCTCGGGATTGGTAACGTTGAAGAAGTAATACTCCATGTAAACAGGTGGGGGTGGATTCTTCCATGACTCAAACATTTGGCTCTTCTCGGTCAAAGTAATTTCCTGTCAACCAAAGAAAAATGAAAGACATTCAGACCGAGCAACGTCACAAAAACAAATCATAGTCGTCTCAAAGCAATGTCTCGGGCAAGAACTAAAAAACCTCAAAGGGAACAGGGAGAAAATCCGTCAGGGCTGAAAAACAGACAGTTAATCGTAACAAAATGTAGAGAATGGTCTAACTTTGGCAAACCCAGGCGAAAACCTGTGTTGCAGCCATCTCAGCAACGTGTGCGGAGAGTCAGAAAAGGTGCCACAAAAAAGTTAAACACATTTACGTTTTCATGAGGTGGAAAAAGTGAGCGAGGCCCGGGCGATGCTGTAATCTTTAACCTGATCGCTCAGCTGTGAAGCAGCATGTTGTCTGAAGGTCTCTGACGACTGGAAATGTAAATCAGAATGTGGGAGGGGACACATGTTCCACTTCCGTTTGTTTTCTTTTCAAATCCGTGCGTGGCTGAAAGCCGCCCCAGGCCTCTGAGAGATGCACTTCACAGAAGCCGCTAACGTCGCAGTGTTGTTTCACAGGCCGCACTCCACTGAGGAAATACAGCATACGGTTTGCATAAAGCTTCCTGCTTGGGCTACGGCTTCAACCGATGAGCTTCAGTGGATTGCTTTTTGCTCCTTCCTTGGCTGCGTCGTTTTTTTTAATTGGCTTTCATTTTTTAATCTAAAAAATATATTTTTCCATTAACTTGTGACACCCTAAAATCAATGATGCACTGATAAATTAAGTCATAGTTCGTAACTGGTCAGATCAAACAACAAAACTGAGAACTAAAAACATTTTTATTTTTCAAATGTACTTTAACTTTTGTGAGTTTAGGGGACAAAATCTGATAAATACATTAGGATAATCTAATACTTTCTCAATTCTGAGTTGGATTGCAAAGAACTACCTAAAAATATATATATTTTTAATAATAGCAGAAAACATCTGGGAAAAGAAAAAACAAACATGATTGATGGATCTCTGCTAAAAGTTACCTTTAAGAAACAGCTGACCAAAAAAAAAAAAAAAAGGTTAACGTCATTTTAAAATAACTGAATGAGCTATTTCAGCTATCCGGCTGCAGTGTCACCAGATTCTGCCCTTTAAAGGGGAACCACGATTATTTAAGAAGCAGGACTCTCAGGAATCTTGATGACTCCTTAATTAAAAACTGAAATGAAACAAGATGACGGTTGGAAAAAAAGAGCAAAAAAAGGTGTGAGCATCTGCTGAGCAAGAACAAACGACCACATTTTGTTCCTTTTCTTTTTCTAAAAGCAACTCAAAAATTGTTGCTTTAGAAACGGCCCGCCTGCGGACCGTCTGCTGCCCCGTGGTGTGTAGGGAGTAAAACCTGTGACTCCAGCCTTCTGTTTGTCAACCTCGGATAAAGGTCTTTGAGAGGGCTTCAGGCAAAGGTAAAAGAAAAGTAATTTATCAGGGGACATCCTTCCTCTGTCGGAAACAAGAACAGGCAGCTTGGCTTTCATTGACCTGAAGGCAGAGAGAGACACAGTTTACCTTTGCTAGAGTGAGACGAGAGCAGATTTATGAAAAGCAGACTTTAGCTGCGTGACCTTTCTCCTCAAGGCTTTTTTACACCTCAGTGAAAAGGAGTGGCATAAGTGGGCGTTATTTTTCTCCCTTTTTCTTCTCCGCTCCCTTTCAGTTTTAGTCATTTGAGCCAAGCATTTAAAAAGGGATCGGCCCAGCAGGATAAACAACAAGGTATTAGCGGACGTCTTTGTGGCAAAAATGATGCCCTCTGGGGCGGAAAAGGTGATAGATTCCTCACACCGCTAGTGTGCCGCTTACTCTACGCACACGAGTCCACTAGTGGAGGTAGCTTTGACTTCGCTTTTACGTAAAGCTGAATTTGGCCTCAGATTAGATGGGTTTTTGGAGTCCGTTCAGCAAGTCTGGGGACGGTCTAATTTATTTGGCGAAAGAGGATTAGCAACGCTGTCATTTCTTGTAACCCAACAGCTGCGTCAGCGTCAGATCCCCTTGTTGATGAACTTTTGCTTAACTCGCTCTTAATTTGGGTCCCGCCTGATCCAGATCTCAAATTTAATCCGAGCTGCCCCGTTCCTCCCTAACTTTGGATGAACTTCATGAGGCAGGAGAAGCAAGAGGATCCAACGGTGTGATGCATGTTGACTAGAGGAATGTGAAGTGTTTTAAAGGGATAAGAGAGGAGCGAGTGGGTCTGTGGGATGGTTAGAGGGGGTTTAGCTGCCAGCAGCCCCACCCAGCCAGACTCTAAATCCATCAACCCAACTAGTCACTAAACTACCAAAACAAGTAGAGAATCAGCACTCAGGATGATACTACAGAGTTTCTGATGAGTTAGTCGCCGATTTGGACAAATATCCGCTGCAGAGAGTCAGGACTCCAGATTCAACCAATGTCCCCCCCCCCCCAAGCCTGCACACCTCTTCCCCACATCCCTCCACTTACTAAGACCTCTACTACTGAGCATTTAAGTGCAAGAAGCCTCCATCCAGAGAAACGTGTCACCCCATTACAAATCTGAGCAGGTTACCAAACAAATAAATAAAAATACGCCCTCAGGATTAAGCAGATGTTTTGTTGTTTTTTACATGTCATCAATAAGCAAAGGTGATCTTGATTAAATCATAGCATGCCATCAGATGTTAAAGATGCTTTTAAATGAGAGGTAGGAAGACTTTAGAGGTGACACAACAATTGCCGTTCAGTGTGGAGCAATCTAGGGGGACTCCAAGCTCGAGCTTTAAAACAAAAAGCATCTGTTTTAATGGCATCAGGGCTTACAGACTTCAAACCTCCTTCGATTGGACATTGATTTTAGATCGGCTTTCCTGCCATAAACACCAAAAGATTCAATACATGCAGCAGTTCATACTGAGGCTGCTCATCTGGGACAAGGCAACGCTGAGTGGTCACAAATGTTTAAAGACCAGCGAAAGGAACATAAATACATGAAACGTTTGGACGGAGAAGGCTCACCTTTTTTAGCCGGCTGTGGATCATGGTTTGGAAGACCTGAGCCACGACCAGGGCGATCCCCACGATCAGCAGATGAGCGCAGACGATGCCGGTGGCGTAGATGGCGCAGGACCTCCGAGTCATGACGGCGAAACACGGGGGAAAAACTTCACTGAAGTCGAGAATAACTTCCAGAAATATGTATGTGTGTGTGGAGATGTATATTTAAAGAAGAGCGGGGGTCGGGGGAGGAAATGAAGGACCGTGAAGGCTCGAGTCCGCCGTCTCCGGAGCAGCAGCGGCGGGTTTAAAAATGTCACCGCGGCTCGGCGGTGTGTGGTCCTCCCGGTGAGGGGCTTTTAGTTACTATTGTTAGCACTTCTTTAAGAGAAAAACAGACCAAAAAAAAAACAACTAAACACAAATTTAAACCCGTTTTGAAGAGGAGGACCGAGCTGCTCGGAGACGGAGGTGAAATGAGACAGCGGCTCTCTGGGCTGAGCGACTAGACAAACGGCAGCACCCCCTCCCCTCCCCTCCCTCCTCCCCCTCCTTACGCACAACCCGACCAGCGAAGCGCACAGACGTAGAGGAGTAGACGCTGCATGAGAGGTCCGGTTAGGACGTGAAGAAGGCGGCCATATTGAGGGGGTCATTTCGGGGCAGCATTCACATCCAAGTTAGGTTTATCTTGACCATAAACTATTATACTCACTGTATTTATATAAAAAAGTGCATTTTTAATGAACATAGTGAATCATTAATATGAATATCATTGAACACACCTTTTACAAACACATTTATTTCACATTTAAAGACTATTACGCAGTTCAATTCAATCATCGGTTAAATTGAACGTGGTTAATATCTTCTGCCCTATTTTACATTAAATAAATTACAATAAATAAACCTACACAGCAACGTTTCCCCAATCAAAAACAGTTATACATTTAAACAAAGCTAAAATGCTCAACTTTAATTATAGCATCTAAAAACTATGGAATAATTACACATGAAAACCTCCTGTGCAACTGGATTAGTCTAAAATAAATGTTTAAATATAATATTATATAAACAAAACCCAGTAACAAATACCAACAGACGAAAGGGTAAACGCTGATTGTCAGTGTTTTTGTTATGGTAAGTATAAACTGTCAAAAGTGACTTAGTGACAAAAGTCAGCAGCAATACAACAAATACTTAAAACAACAACGAAGGTTGTAATTATTAAGTACCAGGGAGCAGCGTAATCGTGGAAACATGAAACGGAGGAGTCGAGGAAGACCTACGAAGAGCCTGGCAGAGGAGGACCACCAAGAGAAACATCAGACATCTGAGTCCAGAAAGCACCAGGTTAGAATCCCAGTTCATCCACGTCATGCATAGAGTTTGCATGTTCTTCGTGTATTTGCATGTGTTACATAGAGTTCTCTCTGGCTCCCACAGACATGAAACCAGGACTGGTTACTCTAAACTGTCCTCAGGTATAAAGGTGCACACACATAGTCACAAGGCCCCATGTGACCCTACAATAAACACATGAATACACCTAAAACCATTTAATAATTTGTTTTGATTGGTAAATCATCACATTCAGTTTATTGACACACCCAGTTTCCAATAAGTCTTAAATTGGTGTTGCCACTCACAACATGGCGGTTAAACTCAACACTGAGCCAAGGCGACGTCTACGCCTGTACTTCTATGCGGGCGTATTTCCCACTGAAAGGGGCATCAGCGATTAAAGGGAATATTAGTGTCATAAATCATCACCAGACGTGTTAAAAACATTTCACTTTAAACTCTTAGTGCAGGCAGATGAGTTTCCGTCGTCCGCTGTTTGCTGACATGTTCATTTTTGCTGCTCAGGCCGTGAATGACTTGAGCAGAAACGGCGTTTGTGTGCCACCTTTTCCACTCGGAGCCCCTTATATTATTATTATTACCGTCATCGTTCGTTTCAGACGCTGTGAGAGTGTTTATAACGGTTCACTGGCGGGAAACGAGCAGGTCCGTTAGCTTTCACATAGGAGCCGCTATCTCGCCTCATGGCGCCTCCTTAAGCGAGCAGCGCGTGCACGTGAACGCCGTCGGATTCGAACGACCAACCGTCGTCGACGCGAGCGCTTTTTTTCCGACCCGCGGGCGCTCTGATTGGCTGATGGCCTCACGGACCACCGTTCGCGGACCACCCACTCTGCGCGCTGATTGGTCGGCCGGTGGCGAGAGCGACGTAGAGTTTCATCGACTGATTTCAGGGCGGAGCCGCCGTAAAGGGGGAACCCAACACGCCAGGCTCTCTGCTGTGAGAGGGGGGGAGGGAGGAAAGAAAATAGGGACGTTTGGAGGTTTTGCGGAACCACGCATGATGTTTAAGAGGAGAACAATAAAATGTGGAGGATTTATGACCTGCTTTGTACTCATAAGGAGTCTAAGGCCATCAGATAATGACAAATCATAGCAGCTATAACCTTGAGATAAGGTGTTGGACCCTTTTTTTACCTGGACCAAGTATTTGACAGGTGTGAAGTCAAATATTGGGTATCTGATAACATTATTTTTTTTATACTTAACTGTAATCATTGTCTAGTATTTGCTTTGCCTTGTTTATATTTTGCAATGTTTTTCTAATAAATGACTTATTTTTTATTGTAATAAAATAATAATATTGTTTACTTTGTATTGATAAATATGATAGTAGATTACAGATAAGTGATGCTTTGCATTGGAGAGTACATATATTAAAATTGCATTCCTGGGCCTGTTAATCTGCATTATTGATACAGGGGTAAAAAAGTAAACTACCGGACAGGTATCAGGTTTAAAGTTGTTGAGATCATAAGTGAATATAATTAAATAGGAGCTGGGTTTTCTAATAAATCCTCCACAATCTTATGGAATAATTAATTAAATATTTTGAGGTGGTTACTATGTCATTACCCCAATCTAAAAAGAAAATATACTGAGATTACAAGTTTACATTTTATTAAGAAAATTCATCTGAACAGGGCCTAGTCAAAGCCCATTATAGTCACAAGGCCATCAGATAATGACAAGAATAACCATGAGATGGGGAGAGAGACTCTTAGTTTTGTGAACTGAGAAGTGTGGAATAAAACATTTAAAAAGGACCAGCAATATTAAACCTTTACTGTAAGTACCAGTCACACGATGCAATGTTTACATAGTTTTAGGAAACGGCTAAAAGTAAGTTGAAAAAACTTAAATGGATCAATTCAATTTTTTACTTTAAAACAAAATTGTTCCTCTGTCCTGGTGTGAACTAATTTAGGCCGAAACCATTTCGACTCAAACCCAATCCCAGTAATTCCGAGTCAAACAGCTGCTGAATTATACTCAGAAGTTTATGTCCTTCAGATAATGACATAAACCAATCACACAACTAGTTTAGCCTTGAGATAAGCTGCTAGTCTCCTTCAGTTTTACCTTTACCATGATTTGAAAAGGTGTGAAATGAAGAACTGAAAAAACTGTATTCGCCATAAAACTGGAGGTATACAAGCCAGTTTCACAATTTACATAATTCCACTAAAACTCAGATTGTGTAATAAATGTTTTACTAACAAATCAAAGGGTGAATTAGATAGTTTTAAGGATATATGCTTAGGTTTAACCTCTAAATGAAACTCCTTTTGATAAGTAAGACATCCTAGTTGATTTAGTTTTTTTAATAAATAGATATTAAAATGCTACTTTTAATGTAAGCAGATGTTCTAAAGTATAATTTTGTTCAATTTTAATATGTCGATGTGTTTTAATTGGTTTTTTAATACAAGGAGTGCAATGGGCTTGCACCAAAATGTAATTTTAGTCACACTGAGATGAAACCAAATTACAAAATTGTTTGGAGATTAAAATATGGCGTGATTTTTATCTTTTGGAACAAACACACCATTGCATTGATGCCCAAAATTATTATTTTTACTTCTGAAAATCCTCGTGTGTCTTTTTTATTATTATTATTATTTCCAGGCCAGTTTAAATGAAAAAGGACCAAACAAAAAAAATAACTAAACTTGAGTTTACATATCAACTACCAGCAAACATGTTAAGTTGTGAAGTACAACTTTATTTTAAGAGCCTAATTTGTTGTATTACACTTTTAGCTGGTGTGGAAAGATATGAGCGCATTTGTTTTGTAGTAATAAAGCGTCTTCTGCTTGTTTAAATAGATGATTCATTCTGGTTTCTTTTAGTAAATCTGCTCCCCACTGTGCAATGCATCATAAAAGCATGTGTCTCAGAGAAAGAAACAGCTCAGGACTTCATTTTGCTGCTGCACTAAGTAAAACATATCAAGCATGGTGCTGTGCAGTAATTTCATGCTGGTTCAGTGACTATTGATTTTAGCCTAAAACATGCTGTATAGCAGGAAATATAGATGCAAGTGTAGGATATTTCATTCTCCGCAAAAACTTAATTTATAATTCATAAAGAAAACAAATCTACAATACAATAGCCTTTATCATAACCTGTTGCAAATTATTTTGTTTGAAAAACAAGCCTATAAGTTTTCTAGCATCTGAAATAAGGCAGGGTTTTAAAGTTAGAACAGGTCAAAGGGGAAGTTTGCCATAGGACTGTGAGGCATACCAAGCATTTAAGCGACACATGGTTGAAACAAGACGCTGGTAGCTGTAGGAACCACAGTGGTCAATGTTTACTGGCAAACACCAGGTGCTTATCTCACAACCAGATTTCTACCCAGAATACAAATGGATGAGATCCCGGAGCAGATACAAAACAAGACAAGGAAAGCTGGGTAAATCTGCCTCCTATCCCTTGGTGAATATTCACACTCTCACCACTGTGGCTGGGTCTCTTTCCTGCAGCGTATCTAAATAACTCATATCTCACTGCCGATCATTCATTATTCTTCTGATGCATCCAGCTAAAAAAAGCTCTCGAAAGCTGTAGTGGACAGACCGAAAGGTGAACACGTTCATGCCGCCCCCGTTTCATAATCCATTCATAAATAAAGTTGGACAAAAGGCTACAAGTCTTCCTCAGGAAGTGATATCCATCACATCATTTGATGTGGTTTAGTGGAAGGAAGTGACTGGGCTGGACTCTCACTATTAATGTAATCGAGTGTTACCTCATTGTACTGGGCCGTATGGCAGTCCCGGAGGATGGGAGGCTGCAGCAGGGGGGCGGCATCTGTTCAAACAAGAGGGGTAAGAAATGCTAAAGAAAAGCATGGGGGGGGATAATAGTCAAGTAATGCAGCAACATTGTTCCTGCCAAAAAGAAAGGAGGGAGTTGGGAGGGTGAAGAGGGGTAAAACAGTTCAACCTTTGTGATGGTCTCTTTTTATGTTCGGTCAGCAGAGCGACACTGATGTCTTTCTTTTTTTTGTTGTTGCTGAAGAAAAGGTTTGAACTCCTCCTGCGAATCCAGATTATGCAAAATGCAAACAGTTACTGTACATGTACAATCATGATGGTGCAACTAAGGCAAGCGTTTACATGCATCACAAAAGGTTTTTTATTCATGACGTAAATGGGGGAGGAAAAAAAACAACTATTAAAGATGGTTGGTCCCACAAACATTCATTGTGTTCAGGCACCCCCCTCCTACTCGAAATAATTGTATTGCAGTTTTCAGAGCAAAAAAAAAAGGGGTCTCAAGAGAAAGTAGATTTGTCAGGACAGAGATCCCTATTCACGAGGTTCGGGACGGAAAGTGAATGAGTCGTTCATGCATTCTGCAAAGTCAACTGCTCAGAGTCGTCTGGTTTCAGATTCTTCCCCGAGAAGAATTTAAGGCCATCAGTCTCACACGCAAGGCCTTTAAAACAAGTTCAAGTCATAAACCTCTGGCAATTCTCACGTGTCAAGGGGAGAAACGCTGAGCAACAGAAAATCCTGTTGGGTGATTCATGGGCGGATTCGCTGGGAGCTCTGTAAGGACAAGCGTCTTTTACCTGGGAGATGTTCACATAACGCACCTGGAAGGCAAACATTGATTCAAGCTTTTCAGACGGACGTGTCCGTCGCATTAAACTGCGTTGCATTGTATTTGTTTGTCCGCATCTGTACAAATATCCCGGCCTACGCCCGAGCTCACAAAAGTGTTTCAGGCAATACTTTCGCGTATCAACAAAATGAACAGAAAGCATTCAAATCTAACACAGCTTTGGGAAACACAGCTAGACTTTTTTGTAGAGGATGTTTGATATGTTTCAAGTAACATGTAGGAATACAATGATAAGAAAGGTGAAACATTAAAATCCGTTATTTTATGATGTTACAACAGTTGGAAAAATCCTCTGCATGTGAAAGTGAAAGCAGATATCCATTATCTGTTGTCGGGTTGTTCTGGTCTTCGAGGCTTTGAGTACACTACAAATGACTGGCATATGTTGTGACCCATACCCTCAGATGAGTAACTTGGACGCCTTTGTTGATAAACGACCAATGACTGCACAGATTTGGTCGGCTTACACGCTTGTGCTGCTTGGTTTGGCTTGTTCTCTACAATGACTCTAATGATTTTAGTTTTCCTTGGTTACTTCTCACTCTCAATAGGTATGATTACTTGGTGTGTTTTTATCTAAGCCACTCTGTCAAACCAGAGCAGAAGGCAACCAAAGCCTAACAAGGAGGGGCTGATAGTGACTGGATCCATTTCAAATGTTCTGCCTGGGGGGGGGGTCTCTGTGTTTTTTCACAGCCTTTTTAAGAAAATAGCAAAAGCAGGTATTCAACCAGACATTAAGCCTGTAGTAGTTTATGCCTCAGGTTACAAAAAACACCAGAGCTCCACAATCAGTTTTTTTGTGAATATGTATTACCTGCTAACTATTTAATTTTAATCACATCTATTTTCTGATGACTGTTTCTACAGAAAGGTATATATATATATATATATATATATATATATATATATATAAATAATGTCTAGCTGCAGTCCGACCCATGCCAGGAACTTAAACTAATAAGTTTGCATTTGTAATGAATGTACTAAAACTTTAGCAAAATTTCGTGTCAGAAAGTATCAAGTGTAAATTAATAAGAAAAATTATATTTCTAAACAATTGTAGCATCAGGCTACAGCAAAAAATGTAATCCACAGCACTAAATGGGCCTAAAAAAACAGGAAAAAGCGTTGTGACCTGGTTGAGCTGCACATTTTTGTAGTTTAAAACATTTAACCGATACTTTAACTAAACTTCTCAAAAAATGTGCGTTGTGGTAGATCCCAGTGAAGTCATCTCTAAGGAGAAGAGCTAATTCTTACATGACAGCAACTGTTCCTCCATCTGAGCAGTAAAGAAAAAAACACAGCCTCCACCCTATACATTACTTCATTTCTCCTTATCTCTCACATCCTCCTTACATCTGCTGTAAGGAACCCATAACTCTTTGTGACAGCATGTTCCGCACACAGCGCTGTTTCAGGCTCGCATCGCGGCGCTGCCTGGCACCGAGAATTAAGTCACGGAACTCCCGACCCGGACGCCCTCTTTGTGAGGGCAGAGCCCTGATGTACATGCATAGTTGTGGGAGTGGAGACTGCTGAGGAGGGGGAGACCTTTTCGCCAGAGGTGACTGATACAAACTGGGCCATTAACAGTCAGGGGGACGAGGACAATAAACAAAATTTATGTCTATGTAAAGCCTGTCTTTGTTTTCAGGAGAAAAAACAAAGACACGGTGATTGAAACTTTGTGTACTGGAATGAACAGAAGAGGTGTAAAGTAATGCGAGCTGCAGATAAAGACGAACATGAGGCGCCTTTAACATTCTTTGTGATTGGAGATATACTGACATCCACGCAAATATTAACTCATTCTTTAGCCAAATTTAAACATTTATTATCTTTTTACCGTTATTATTCCTGTTTAAAAATGTATTGCATTCAAAAAGCAACGCATAAAAAGCCTCTACATGGGGAGCAACCCAAACGTATTACGTGTTTATATTACAAACAGTTAAAGAACATCTCTGCCAAAGAACGTCTTGCATACTCATCTGTGGTACATTTTTAAAAGTTTATTTACACCAACAGCAGTTAAGAGCTTTACCAGCCACCGCATTCCTTTGTCTGTCTAGGTGTGGTCTGTTTCCCACCATTGAGCCAATGTGATTTCTAGGTGGACAAAGCGAGGCATTGTTCCCTCCAGGAGCAACAAAGTGTTAATTTAAGAAGTCAAGGAGGCACCGCTGTCACGCCACGTAGAAAACAAGGGAACCAAAATAATCTCAATGACCTCTGCAACATTTTGGTCCCAAAACATCTTAGGAACTGTTTTTTTTTATTTTTATAAAAATTTTGTGTGTAATGATTCTATTTAGCCCCACTGACCTCAGAACTCAGGATGAATGTACTGTGGATATAGTTTAGTAAATCCAGTCCATATTTTGTTTCCAGGATGAGAAAGTTAATGTGTTATCTTTATAATTGGTGTTCAAAATATAAAAATTTTTTTTTTTATGTTGAATTATAGATGAATGGCCCTCATGGCGAGCAGTTGCCTTACTTACAGCAACAAAGGTGGAGGTTTGAATTTTGACCTGTGCCGAGTTTCCTTATTCTCTACAGTATGTGCATCAATTAGCTCCCTCTGGGTATTCCGGCTTCCTCTCAGAGTAAAAAAAAAAGACAGTCATTGTAAGTGATCACTCTAAACAGGCTTAAGGTATCAGTGTGTAGATGAATAGTAATTTTGTTACTTCAAAGCAGTTTATTTATAGAGCTTCTTTTCACGGCACCTCATCCTGATGGAATTTTATAGGAGCATTCATGTTAATCCAATCACACATATATTCCAGTTCATCCTGGTTATCAACAATCAACCAAGATGGTTTAAAATTTAGATCAGCTTAAAAGCTTGATGTGTTGCCCAGTGTTTCAGTCGTAACCTCTCCAGCGAGTATTTGTGGACAAATACACAAAAACCCCACCACCAAACCAACACAAACATTAATGTGTGCGAGCCACGCAAGTGATGCATGTGACAATCAGATTCATACATCAAATGTAAATACTTTTATGTTCACCACACGTAGGAACATCTAAAATGGTGGTTTGTATTTACTGTATCGTGATAAATTTCTTATCTTGACAACAACACTGATTTACCGACACAAGAAATCAGGCTAAACGATGGTTAGAATTTCCAAAAATGGTCTATATTGCCATTTTTTAGTTTTTTCTCTCGCTTTCTTTCCCCATTATAGCATTGATGACTGTATGCAGTTTACAGATAGACTGCACACTTGTTTATATATATATATATATATATATTTTTTTTTTTTTTTTTTTTTTTT
>JAVLVB010000124.1:3740339-3773919 GCA_032876305.1 Orestias chungarensis | reverse complement strand
GTAATGATATGGGATGATTTTGCCACACAATACAAGATAATTTATTGATACCAAAAGGAAATGGGAGTAACTCCTATTATCCAAGCTTATTCAAGCAGTCATTGTAGATGCTGATAGCTGAGGGCAGGAGGTGTCTCCTGTAGCGATCTGTATTACAGCAAATGTACATAAGACTCTGACCAAAGAATCAAACATAAACTGATCTCTATTCAAGACTCAAATTGAAGGCTATATTTTCGAAGGCTCCAACATGACCCAGGCCGGATCATCATCTACATAACGATAAAACAGAATACTTCGACAAAACAAGAGTCAAGGGGATGACGTGGATACGTAAAAGTCTGGGCTTCATCCGGATTGATATACTAGAAGGATTTTAATTGTCAAGAAGAATGTTAAAAAGTAGGAAAATCAGATATTTAAATTTATTGCTGCTGAGCACAAAACCTTAATCTAGAAGCCATTAAGCTTAAGATTTTATGCTATATTCTAGTTATTTCAAACCTACTGTATCCTAATACAGTTGGATACAAGTGCGTGTAACTTCTTTTTGCCATTACAGCTGCCTATTAACACTGAACCAAATACGAAAGACCATCACAAAGCAAACCCTTTACAGGGAAAAAAACAAAATCTTACATGTAAGCACCAGGATATTTAATTAAGAACAATAGTATCCTGTTTTAGTCAAGTTCCAGTAAGGCTGTTGAGGCGTGCGTCCCAGAGCAGGAATCCTGAAGTAAAGGCCATGTCATCCCCGGCAGTACTGGCCTTGGTACGGAGAAGCGCACTGGGCGGACTGGACATCCTTCTTGTCGTATTGTCTTCTATGGTTGCTTAACATCCTAAACATTGTTATACACGGCAATAATGTCCTTTCATTCGGAAAGTCCTCCGGCGAGCAAAGCCACTGGTTTCACTGTAAACAAAAACTTTTCCTGTGTATCTCGGTAGTTTCCTCCCATTGTCCTGTTGCTACTGATGGGGAGTCTCTAGAGGAAAATTAATTTGGTTCTGGTCTTTGTTTTGTTTATTTATCCTTTTCTTTCACATTTTTTTAGAGTATAAAAGTATTTTATCAAATAAATAATCAAAAGAGATTTCACGTTTCTTCTAATATATATTCCTGAATGAGAGACAGATCTAATAAAATAAAACTAGTACATCAGTTTGGTTTTTGTGGTTCGTTTATGTTTACAAAGATGTGCCAATACTTTATCAATGTGCTGATCACATTAGGCACCTTTCGGCAATCTCAATGACTCAAGGTTTGCATGTCAACAGTAGGGTAGGTATCATTTTCCACATCCTGATGTTTACTCCTAGATTGTTGTTTTTTTTCCCAAGGGGGCTGATCTTGTTAAAGTCAGGCTATGTTGGCGCAGCCACTTAGAAAGCAGTTTGCATACAATGACCAGAGACATGCGTGTCATGTTTCAATATTTGTAAGCCAGCCAGGACGCTTAAGAAGGAAATCCTTCTCACAAGGAAAAAAAGGTGTTCCTCAGACACCAGATAAGAAATCCCATTTCTCGGTTCCAAAAAAAGACATACGTACGATAAAGATTAAAGTTTGTCTGCAGTTCATGCAATAACATCCTGAGGAGATTCCTTGTATGTCAAGCAAAAGCTGAAATAATGGAATAATCCTTCAAAAACAGCTTGTTTATATGCATGTAAATGGCAATTGCGGAACCAGGTTTAACAGAATAGCTGTAATACTCACAGATAAAACAACTATGTAACACAACCTGAGGATATTGTTATGATGGGTGAGAAAAGAGAGCCAAGCTCACGTTGTGGGATGATGGCAGACAGGCAGCTAAAGTTTTAAATGATTTTAATTTAGGGGATTGGGGGATTCCTAAAGCTGTGAGCACGCTTCTTGTAAAAGAAATATGAGGTTAGTTTACCTTCAAAACTTAACAAAACACTAGACTTATTCTTCTACCTCAATCTACTGAGCAATATGACTCTGTGAATGAGCTGATAAGCTGTGGCGGCGCAACCGGTCTTTAAAGTTAGAGCCTGACGATATTTGATGGGCAACAGGTGTTCCTCATCGGCATGCAGGGCACACCAACCATAAACATGGCAACACACTGAACAACAAGGGAATATCACAACCTGTGGCAGACAAGGGGAACAAATGAACCATGCCTGGTGGTTTCAGGTCATTAGCAGACCAGAAAGGGAACAACAGTGAACAGTGTGAGAGAAAGTAGAAAAAACTGAGTTTAAATAATACCTTACAGGTAAAACAAGTCAGAGTATTTAAAAAAATCATGAAAAGTTGGAAAATGCTCTAGATGTACAACGGCCAACAGTTTAATAGACCAGTCCTGCTGACGTATCACCTTAGAACCGTGATGGGAAGGAAGACTTTAAGGACGAAGCGAAAAACGAATCTCCTCACAGCTGCTATCAGCTTAAACTTGGATCTTATTAGAATCAGCTAGAGTTTGAATACATTTTCTCAAGATTCCATAAACTTATAAGTGTTTTATCTGAGTTTTTATGGAAAAGAATAACAAAAGTCAAGCCTATTTGTGAAAAGTAACTAAACTGACATGGTTCTTAACTATTTGTAGATTTATGTGCATTTTTTATTATGTCCTATTTACTCTTATACCTTAGAATAAATTCCAGTGTGACAAAAAGCTGTCAGAAGTCAACTATTCCATAAAGAAACCCCAACCCCTTACTAAATAGGTGAGGTCGCACAGAGACACATTTGGAAGTCTTTCTGGATGGCGTTCTGATAAAACATTTGAGGTTTGCTAAACAGTAATGGAAAAACATCATTAAGACTAAGGGACACAGACAACTGGTCAGATATGAAGTAGTGAAGCAACTTATTCATCTAAACAGGCAATAGGCAGCTTTAATTGGACAAGCAGCCAAGAGGCCAATGGTTACTTCAGAGGAGCTACAGAGATTCAGAACTCAGGCTCAATTAAAAAAAAAAGCCTTAAGATGTCCCGATTGCCATAAGCTATACAGGAGACAGTGAACACGTAAGATGAAGGCACTCTGGTGCATGCAGAACGATATGTATGACAGCAAAGGGACAACAGATTGCCTTTAAAACAAAAACTGCTCCTCCTTTAAACCCCCTCCTGATTCCCACAGATGAGGAACAGCTGGGAGCCACACCTCCCAAGGTATGGGAAGCGCCACAAAAACACAATCACAACTCTTCTGCATAAAAAAACCCTGAGGACCTAACAGTACACCATCAACCCTCTGCCACATGGCGGATGGCCACAAGGAGAGGCTGAAGTCTCCTGGAAGTCGGTGATCAAGGTTGGTTCCAGAATGAAGGACAGAGGGACCGAAGAACGGTCCTTGGGGCCCAGACTCCTCGTTTCCATCCTCAACACTTCCTAAAGACCTAAAGCTTTGGAAACTTTGCTATGTGCTACTCATAAAAACACATATTGTGCCCATTTCCACCGTTCCCAAATGTCATTGGTGCCTTTTTAAAAAATAGGAATATTAGCTTTAAGCTTGAAAACACATAATTAAACTGACTCACAGACAGCAGAAGCTCATATTTTCTTATCTGCAACAAACGGCAGTAAAAAAAACATAAATCCTTTGAATGTCACTATTTTCTTGCTTCATTCAAGTTGGCAATGTTGTTGGCAGACAGAAGAAAGCGGCGAATTAAGCAGTCCACTGACTTCACTGAAACACTTTACTTAGTTAGCTTGTAGCTATAAATAGGGGCGAACAAGGGGAAACAGTAGTCTCTCTGTCCCTCCAGTGCTTTCCCCGGCGTTTGAACGGCAGGAAAGTCCGGGGACCTGAGCTGAGGCTAATTAACTAATTCATGGCCCCTGAAGGGAACGCCATGTGATTACAGTTAACAACAAACACTTCTTTAAGGAGCTGCCGTCTGGGTTCAGCCAGACTTTACAAGCATTAGATGGCAGCTTTCTAAAGAGCAAAGTAAACATTCATTCTGGTGAACTACAAGTAAAGCAGAATTAAACTTATGCTTCATGAAAAAAAGCCGGTAATGTGAACCCAGTATTTTCTTTATGCTTTTAAGGCTGTGAATAAAGGCTGTTGAGTTTTAAATCTGCAAGTTCTTTTTTTATTTTTTTTTATTGTTGTTTCATTTTCTGTTACTAATAAAATAGAAACTTTTATTTAGCTTTATATTCAGCTGAGAGACAAAAGATGAGCTTCCTGGATCTGCAGCTTACATTTAAAGATACGGGCTTAAATCAAACCCAGGACTTTATATTTCCTTGTCCTCAGCCTGTGCTTGGTGGTCTATTGTCAGGTTGCAGAGTCAAAGTCTGCTTCACCTCTAATTTGCCCTCTTATATTAAAGTTTGTGGTTGAGTCTGCTGTAACGACCTTGTCTGGTTAGAAGTTGTTTTTCTGGAATATTTTATTTGTTTTATTGCGAAACACATCCACCGTTCCAGTGTCTAAAATATTCATTTCTAGACCTCCTTTTTTAGGCTAACAAGACCTGTTTGCAGGGGAGGTTGCCCTTTAAACTCCTACAATTCTGGACTATATTTTGTGATGCAGAACGTCTGATTTTTAAAGTGTTTGCTGGCCTCTTGAAGTTCTTACCAGTCTCAAAAGTTGCTGGAAACATTTTTTCTTCTTCTAACAGCCACTGTTAACTCTCACTTAGAACCTCGAAGTAAATGTCTTAGATTTAAACAAAATTGCGGGGTAACAATGTTCCCATCCTGTTCAGTTAATATGATGTACCTGTGCGCTAGTCTAGCCGTTTAAGAGGGATTTACTATATTCTATATTTTTCAAAACATTTCCGAGGAAGTGTTCCAGCATAGTTGTCTGGCATGTTGCCTTTTAGAAGGAAGGATTCTGGATCAAAAACTCAGATGGGGCCTGATTATGTGTTGCCTCGACATGTGCATGCATGTTTCCTCTGTGTAACCTGACTTCCTCCCACCATCCAAAATCATCCATGAGGTAACTGATCTTTTTAATTGCCCATTGCGTGCATGCATGGATGAGATCAACTGGTGACCTCTTCAAGTTTTACCTTGCCTCTCTCAATACCGTCGCGCACCAGCCCCCACACAACTCTGCAAGGATGAATCACTCTGTGCTTAATTAAAGGATACTTACATACTTATATTGCAACATATAGTTTACATGTTTACTCTTTAAGCCCAGAAATTAGAAGGAAGAGAATTTAAGTAGTATGTCCACACGATTCCACTATAGTGACTGCAAATGTGGATACGTGCAATTATGCAACAAAAGAGAGCCCTCTAGTGTTAAAATGCCCAAGCAGAAGAAAGCTGGGTGACAACATAAAAGATTTTAGGCAAGCTATATTTACGTTTTTATTAATTTAGGTGTCAGGAAAAGGGTTGTCAGTTGTTTGGCATTTACTGAAACACAAACCTGAGTTACAAAAAAAATAAAGAAATTTAATGTTAATAAAGTAATTGATTTCTTTAGCAGCTGGGCAACATGGCCGTTTAGCCAATAATACATTTCTGGTTTCTCATTTTAAAACATAGATAAAGCCATTTTTTTTTTAATACTATCGCTGTTGTTATCGCTATTTATTTGCTGGATTATTGTTTTGTTGATGCAAACGCGAGAGCATGGTTTGTAGATGAAACTGATGACAAAAACACAGTGGGGGACAATTATAATTTTGACAGATGACAACAACTGCGTCATGCGACAGTTTGCAATTCTGATGCAAAGCGGAAATTATTTGCAAAGACGGCATTTACGACATTAAATTTTTAGGGTGTTTAAATCTCCGTGTAACCTACTGTTAAATACTGAGTTGTACATAGTTTCTTTTTTTGTACGCAGGCGAACACAGAACACAAGGGAACATTCATGTATTCATGTACCCTCCTCAACATTTACAGTCAAGGTAACAATTAAAACATTCCAAACTAGTAGGAATATGAGGGTGAGTTAAAAACTGATGTTTACATGCAACCCATCCCTAAGAGAAAGTTAGTGAGAGATCATGGTCCTGCTTTAAAAGCTGAATCTATTCTAGTAACATTTTGACGTCTTTCCTAAAGGTGCCAACGAAAGTGGCAACTGGCAAATACTGTAAAACATGAGGCAGGGCCCGTCAGCAGGCTGTTTGTTGAGGGAAAACACAAGCTTTTTATGGCCTTTAACAAGATTCTTCAACATAAACAAGATCCTTATGTAAAGGCGGCTAAATGTGGTCAAAGTGCAACGTGGTCAGGTACATTTTTGTCTGTTATGTTTATGCATCCAAAGCAACTTGCAATGCAGATACATTACGGTCAGCATCCACGTAAAATATAAGCAACATGGAAGGAAATCACTTGTCAGACTCTATTAGAGGCGACTGTGGCGACAGTGCATTCAATCAGATATTAATGGGGGTGTATTTACGATGCCATCAAAAAAGATTTATCTCTTCCAAATTTAAACACTTCTGATCATCAGCAACCCTAATTTTGAAATTGGATGAAGATAATCTTAATGGATTCAAGTAGAACTTTCTCAAATAATTGTATTCATTAAGATAAAAAAACAAAAACGATCCAAACATAACTGACCTAATTACTGCTAGGGTTACTCTAGACAGCAGCACCTCTTCAAACTTTCAGTTACTTGTGATGTTTTTACATTACCGCGCAGAAATTTTGAGGCCCTTATCCCTAAAGAATGTTTTAACCGTTTTAACGTTACCATCAATTACATACAGTAATAAAGGTATTCAAAGTAGCATGACTTTAAAGCAATTTCCTGGATTTTCTTCTTTAAAAAATAGAAACGGACAGAAAAAAAAAATCTTTTTTACCTCTCAAGTACAGTGTTTATAAGATTTTACCTTTTAAATACTGTGTGTGGTTGGTCACATTAACTAATTGTATTGCGAAACAATGCATTGGATTTTAGGGACGTTAAGAAATAGGTGGAAGAGTTGAAGCTGGATGGGACAAGCATGTGGCAGTGTGACTGCAGACAGCAGACATGTTTCTGTTTAAAATGGTCCCTGAGCTGATTTATTTATATCCCAGGGGATGACAGCTCCTGTCGATGGGTGAGTCGGCCCGACCCATTTCCCTGCTCAGAAGATTTACCACCAACAGATGTTGGCGCAACAGTCAAAAAGATAATTTAGTCCTGACGCCTGCTTAACAAAACCCAAGCATGGAATAGTATAATCATACAGTACAACAAAAAAGAAAGCAATGTGTTTTTGTTTTTTATGGTTGTTCAATTTTTTTGCAGGAAGGAAAATGCAAATTTTGGTAGACACAAAACTTAAAAAGTTTTGTCTTTTTTGGTCTGAACTGGAAAAAAAAAAAATCTACGTTTAGCAATAGGAGGAAGATTTGGGTCAATCTTGTATTTCTGAAATAAGCTTGCCGTAAATGAGTTTATATAGCAGGACTGAGAGCAAATCTATTTGGATTATAAAACTTAAAGACTGTACTGTATATCGCAATTTAGTAATGTTACTTAAATTAATTAACAAGGAATGAGACTAAGATTGTGCCAAGTTTTCAAATTCTGGAATAGGAGTTAAAAGGGATGTGTCTTAAAGTTGCAGGACAGCAGCTGCAGGAATGGATTTAGGTACCCAGGCTGTAAACTGACACTGAAGTTTCTATAGGTTTACCTTAAAAATAGCATGTCAGGGTCCATTGTAATTCATTCAAAGATCCAATACTATCCGCAGTCCTAACACGTTTTGTGGACTCAGATCTTTCCACCTTCAGTCACCGTTCACCATTTTATCCTGGTTATTCTATGGAGGACACCAGCTTTAAAGAGTATCTCTGAGGGGCCCAGTTTTATCTTAAAGCAGATGAAAAAAGTTGAATCAACAGAGAAACAGTGGAAAATAAAAAAGGAAAGACAGACACATAACCGGGCACACTGAAGATCACAGGACTTCAGAACGAATCTGTTTTGTGCCAGAATGATGATATGAGAGCATATAGATTAATGACAAGAGTCTGGATGAAACAGAGTGTGTTTATACTGGACTGAGTCTTACAAGACTTTATTTCTGCTTTAGTTATTTAATCTCTCTGTTCTGGTTCCGAGTGAGTGCAAAAATGAGTCAGAACTTCCAGTGCCTGCAGTAACCAAGCAGAGGAAAATGGCGAAATCTGGGGCGAGCCAAGAAAGCGATGGAGTGGGCAGGGTAACTATTGAGGAACATGTTATAACAAAATACAAATATGGTCCCAAATCATCAGCAGGGTTCAGCGCCTATAGCTAAAATAGTCACACTAGATAATTTGCATTTCGCAATGTTACAAAAAAAACTTCAAAGGATTTTATCATTCAAGAGAAAAGGTCTGCAACCTGCAGCTTCAGAGCGACTGTGTCTCTTATTAAAAAATATAGTTTAAAAACACTTTTTTAATAATGAAGGTATTAATAAAAGTTTGCTTAAGTTGTTCTGTATGTTGTTATTCAAAATCTGTATAAAATATACATATAAGCACTTTATTTTACACATTTATGGGAGGGACTAATACAGCTTGCCTTATTGAAAAATATATATTTGTTTATTTTGTAAAACTTGGACAATTAACTTTCAAATAAAATAGTTATTTGTTACATGTTCATAAAAAGAATGTATTTGTATTTTTTAGGCACTAGACAATTTTGATTTCATAGCAGCAGGGAAAGAAACATTCAAAAAGCTACTCAGCAGTTATAACATATGTTTAGTTGTTATAACATCAAAGATTGTTTAATTTCAACAAGATTACAAAAAATTGTTAATAATTTTGTCAGATCTTTAAAATAATCTTAATAGGAACTAAAAATTTTAAATGAATACTTGTTTTCAAATGTGAGGCCGCTTGTCCTCGACATGGTTGTTCTAGGTTCAATTCCCGGTCTCAGGCCATTTGTTACATGTCATCCCTCTCTCTTCATCCTGTTTGCTTTTTTTTAAAAATAAACTAAAGGACATTACTGCCTACAAAACATTTCTAAAATCTAAATCTATCAGGGTCTAAATAATTCAGGGCTTAAAACTGTAAAATAGAGTTAAAACACACCAATGCTTGTAGTTGTTACAAAACGAATATAAAAAACATTAAATTAAATTAATCAACTTTATTTGCCAGGTACATACAGGACATACTAGGAATTTGTTTTGGTGTAATCACACCGAGGCAGCCATTTGCGGCGCCAGGTAGGCAGTAGCGCAAAGGGGTCTTGCCTAAGGACCCACACTGGACGCTGTGGTGTATTTTGCCACGGGCTTAATGGCTGGATTTGAACCCATGACCTTCCAATTGGAAGTCAGGCAACATACCACTTAAGCTATCCAACCGCTTTTAACTGTATTTAACAACAACTGTTGCTTACAATTCAACGATGTAACACTTATTTATTAGGATTCATTGGTCCCACATCCAAGCCACAGGAATAGTTTAACACAACAACTAAAAAAGGAAAATTTGTTTAAAAGAAATAATTCCTTCAAAATGACCATTTAGGGGCGACAAAATCAGTTGCAAGGCATTTCAGGAAATAGTCAGTTTTTCCTGTAAGATGCACTTTAACACAAGATAAGATTAGCCAAATGTTTTTGTTGCACCAGAACAAACACAGATAATGAAAAGGCTCAGATCTTCTGACAGCTCCCATCAGGGCTGTTTGTACCCCGTCTCCACATTTGACTTTCCGCATTAAAATAAGAAACTGTTTCCGTTGTCAAATATCATTAATTCTGGTCAGCAAAGCCAAGTAACAAAAATGTGAAGTGAAATCATCTATGTAACTACAGAAAAAATATTTGTGTTCAGAAAAAAAGTAATATTTGATAAAGAAGTTGAAAATTTTGTTGCAAAATGCAGGAAATTGAGAATTAAAGTGGGAGGAGACTGGGAGGAGACCCAGAACACGCTGAGGGGCTAATATTTTGGTATGATATAAAAACTCAAAGGAAGGAAGACCCTCTCTCTGATACAAGAGTTTAAGTATATATGTCAGGACAGAGCAAAAAAATAAATAAAAGTTTTTATACCATCTAAAAATCTGTAATTTATAATCCTTTTCAAATACATGTGAGATATTTTTATTTATAAATTAAACCAAATTACAGACAACCCATCTTTAAACCGTCATTTATCCCAAACTATCGAAAGGTTCCCTATCAAATCTATAATCAGGCTCAGGTCTGGACTTGAACTAGGACAACAGTAAGACAATAGTAGGACTTTTTTTTTATTTTTTATGAATCTACAACTGTGTTTGGGATTATCATCATCTTCAAGACAATCCTCAACCCTCCACCATCGTGCTTGACTGTTGATTAGAGGAGTTTTTTCTGATGCGCTTTCACAAAAACGTGGCATGTATTCGTCTTCGTAAGCAGACAGCAGAGCTCTCAGAACATGTTATAAAAGTATTCACTGTCAAATCGCTGAATATGAGACACCAAGAGACTTCATGTAATACGCAATTTGAGTTACGAGGGATAAACGTCTTATTTAAAATGTACATTTTGACAGTAAACACTGAATCGAAACGCTGAATTAAAACATTTTATTTGACAAATATATTGCACATGATGGACATTTTTCTTTTCTTTAGTGATCAAACTTCTTCAGAAATAAAGTATTCTGTAAAAAAACCCACAATAAACAGCAATTATCTAAAAAAGCAAAAAAACATTTTTTTAATTTATTATCGGTAGCTCATCAAATTAAAATATTCGACTTCTAAAAGTTAAGAAAGTGAACCTCAGTTCAGAATAATATCGTAAACTGAATCTATTAGAACAGGTCTCTTTTGTTAATTAAAAATGTCCACAAACAAAATGTGCTCCATATGGCAGAAGTGAAGACTCCCTGGATTATTTTATGTTGAGCTACTTAAAAATTGATTAAGTCTGAGTCATGCAAAAACACAATCAGTCACAGCTTCATAAATTTCCCATCTAAAACTTAACCGACTTACTGATATGAGGGGAGAGCCTCACATTCTTCGTGCTAGCTGTTGGGGGTGGAGGTCAGGAGGGTGTGGACAGGCGACCTGCGGCCCAGAGAAAGTAGCTGTGAGATTGCGGTGCCCTTCGCTGAGACCGCTGGGGTTGAGGTAAAAGGGCCTATAAAAATCAGATAAAGGATCAACGATTTTAATAATGTCCTGTTTTTCTTTCCTATTATTCCTCTGTAAGCCTGCAGCTACAGAGCTATTATCACTGACAGCCATGATAAAGTAGAATAATAAAATGGTCTTAACATAAACCTTTAAATTGCTGAAGCAAATTTTTTTTCAGATTTTCACAATAAACTGTCAGGTTGAGTCCTTTCAGTGCTGTTTTCAGGTTGTCCACGGGGGGTCGCTAGAACCTTCTCTGCTGGAGCACCTTTCCACCTGCACACCTGCCAGGTGGAATCCATTGTCGGTGACGAGCAGGAGCAGTATATTAGGAGCGGTTGACAATCTCCTCGACGCCTGAGAATTAGTTGCTCCCGGTAACCTGAAACTCTCATTGCGATCCTTTCTCAAGTTTATTACTCCAAGTGATTATATGTTCTCTAGCCTTTTTGTGATCTCCATGTCTCTAGTTCTCTAGCCTTTGTAGATTCCTGTTTCTAGTTTGTTTTGTTGTCAGTTCTCTAGTTAGCTCCCTGGTCCTTCTAATTTAAGTTTTTCTTGTTTGCAATGTTATTATTTTGATACTTTGATTATTTTGTTACTTTTCCCCGTTTTATGTCCCTCATCATCTCCTGTTACTTCACCCAGGTTCTTACCATCACCAGTGATCACAACCTGACAAGAATCCCACGGTCTCCACAATCGTCTGGTTCCACGGCTCCACTGCCTCAGCTCGGTCTGCCCGCTCCAGCACCCCCATCTGCTGCGCTTTTCCCCTGGACAACTTTACCATCTGGACACAAGCTTATAGGACTGACCACTCACTCCTCCCTAGCGTCAACAACCATCCACTGAAAGTAAGAACATTCCAATATTCATCACGCTTCGTCTGCATCACCTCACCTCACTCTGCTTACCTCTCAGTTGTCTCTGGTCTCCCACGTCGTCCTTGCCGTTCCTCTGAGTTCCCCCGTTGAACTGTTGCTGTTCCTGCTGTCTCTGGATTTTTCCTGTGCTTGCTGTCTCTGGATCCCCTCCGTGCTCCCTTTCTCTGGATTTCCTCTGCACCTGCTGTCTCTGGATTCCCTCGCCGTTTCCACGGCTTCCAGCATCAAACAATCTACAAACCTCCTCAATAAACTCAAAATTATTTGCACTTCTGAGAGTCCTCTATTTCATGTGGGTCAGAAGCTTAAATAACATAACAGAATTCTCAGGCCAAGCAGATCCACAAGAGGCTCTCAGGAGGGTAATTACCGATCAGTCCACCATGTTACACTCCCATGAAACCGTTCTCCGCTCCCTCTCAGAGCAGCAAGCCACAACAAATCAAACTCTTGACAACATTACTCACCTTCTCCATATTTTGTTTCTAGGCCTTCAGATCTCGTTCCTCCTCCATATGAGGGCGCCACCGCTTCCCTTCCACCGTCACCACCATATCCGCATCGCCAACTTCCGGTTCCAGTTTCCCGGGGCGTCTCACTTCCTGTTCCGAAACACTATTCTGGGGAGGCTGGCGGTTGCGAGAGGTTCATTATGCATTGTTCTCTGTTTTTTGCCCATTCTCCGCAGTCTTGATGATGCCAGAATATAGTAATAATATATGTTATAGGCCAGCTGTCCGGTAAGGCGCTCAAATGGGCTGAATCGCATTTCCACCGCTATACAGAATATAGTGTGACTTACCAAGATTTCAAGAACAAATTTTTCGAGGTTTTTGGACACGAGACAGATTATTTAACTCTGTCTCGTAAGATTCAGAAGATTAAACAAGGCTCTAAAACGGTTGTAGAATTCGCCATCGACTTCCGCACCTTAGCCGCAGGCTTAGAATGGGATCCTCGTTCCCTGAAAAGTACCTTTTTTCCAGCTTTGAATGAATCGCTGCAGTATGAATTAGCGGTGTTTGATGAACCGCCGACTCTTGACGAATATATAGCCTTGGCTGCCCGAATTGACAGTCGTCTGAAGGAAGGAGGCCGCTTAAGGGCAGAACGTCTGCCAGCCAGGCCCCCGTTTCCGCCCGGCCTCCGCCAGTTGTTGCCAACCCTCTACCTCCAAGAACCAGGCCAGTGCCCCACAGATCGTCACCCCCGATACCGGAGCCCATGCAGGTGGGACGAACCAGGCTCACAATGGAGGAGTGGCAGCGGAGGATGCAGTCTAGAGAGGGCCATTACATCGCCAACTGTCCATCCCTCAGTAAAGGTAAAACCTAAGCTCCTCAATCAGGTCCGTCTGTGAACCCGAGGCCATAGGCGGACCACATAATATATACAGAACAGCCTCGCCTCCTTCTCCCAGCTACCATTAAACATTTTCAAAATTCATTTAACCTCTCAGCCCTGGTAGATTCAGGATGTGAGCGGTCCCTTATAGCCCCAACCCTTGTTGATCAACTTCAAATTTCCGTTACACCCCTTGATGTCCTACTCAGTGTCTCAGCCCTTGATGGTCGCCAGTTACCTAGGATAACCCACATCACTAATACTCTGGAGCTCATTATCACGGGTAACCACATTGAACACAGGTCTTTTTTTTTGTTTTTGCCTCATCTCAACCCAACATAACCCTCGGCTTCAACTGGCTCACCACACATAACCCCACCATTGACTGGTCCGAACGCTCTATAACCTCTTGGTCATCTGACTGCCTCTCCTCCTGTCTCCAGGCTGCTGTTCCTCCTTGCCCGCCCCAGGAAGACTGCTCCATCGATTCTCAGGACCTCAGCCACATCCCCAAGGAATACCTAGACCTTAAGCAGGCCTTTAGCAAAATCAAGGCCTGCTTTTGCAGGTGCTTGCGGTCTCTGGATTCCCTCTGCACCTGCGGTCTCTGGATTCCCTCGCCGTTTCCACGGCTTCCAGCATCAAACAATCTACAAACCTCCTTCATAAACTCAAAATTATTTGCACTCCTGAGAGTCCTCTATTTCCTGTGGGTTAGAAACTTAAATAATATGACATAAACTTTATGGAATTTATAGAAGTAATTGGCACACCCACTTTAAGCTTTATCAGATGCATTTTTTTTTAAACTAATACTTTACAGCTTTTTAAAATAATTTTTTTATCTTAATGTTTCCGTGGAGTACAAACATAATTTACCACAGAAGCCAACATTTAGTCACCATGACTCCATTATAACCAGGAAGAAATGTCAGGAGGCCTTTTTTCTTAGAATCATGAATGTAAACTTGTAGAATTTCTATACAGTACATAGATTTTAAATTAAACTGTTTTTTTTTGTTGTTGCTTTGTATTGTTTTTCAAATTAGACTAAAGTCCAACTTTCTGGTAAGAAACACAGCAGGCGTATGTTTCTATTTCAAAAGAAAGAACGCACATAAACCAAGCTGAAGTCCATAAGATCAAGAAAAAATTGGAACTATTACATAATTTAACTTTATATCTGGTGGACTCTACCAATGAACTGAAAACTGGTCGACACTGGCTCTGTTAAGAAGGATAATGATCCACATAATATGACCAAACCTTCGATAAGGGATTTCTCAATCCACAGACTCAAAACCTACAGAAACCCTGTAAGGTGAGCTGACCAGAGGAGGCTGGACAATAGATGAACTATTGAGGTCGTACAGAAGAACAATGGCTCAACGTTACTCTCTCTGTAAACCCCAGCCTTGTGAAATACTACACAAGAAATACAAAAAGCTATACTTTTTGGTACAAAATGGCTTACCATGTATTCACAGCCAGACTGACTGTAAATATTTACCATGGGATTTTTGTATAGTACCAAATTTAAAGAGTGTAAGATTACTGTATGCTGCAGCACCAAATTTATTTTAAAACCTATTAACAAGGACAAATCTTTACAGGGATTGGCAATTATTATAGAGAGTTCAGTCATCGAACAGAACTAGCTTTACCAGGAGAAAATAGCATCCAAATACCTGCAATAAATTTAAAAACCACAAGATAACAGGCAGGTGTGATGCTCACCGTGTGCGTTGTTGAATGTTTCCCCGTCCAGCTCAGATGTCAGAAGATGTGGCTCGCTGCAAAAACACACTCAGGTTACATCACTTTGTTCAGACTGTAAAGAGCTGTCTATCATGTTGTAAGAGTGGAAAAAAACCAAGTAGTATAATCTAACATCAGGGGGAAAAAAAAGCATAAATATGAGAACTCGCTGACCTGCCACACGTTTTTAAAGCAGGCTTTTAGTTGGGCCTTGCTTTCAGCATCGCTTTAAGCAAAAGAAGAGACGGATTGTGAACAGGTTATAAAACCCAATTTAAATAGTTCACATTTAAATTTGGTTGATGACAAACTTTTGTTTTTGTATACAATACTCAAAACCATGCCCTAAACCAAGTCCATTGAGTATTTGTATTCAATTACCCTTACAGAGCAGTTGCGAGATAAAAGTTTAATGTATTGAGATTTTATTTTAATTTTACTATTTTTATGAGATGAATATCCTGTTCCACCACATCTTATACGAAAATGTGGTTAAGTGCAATCGGTTAGAAGGTTTTCTGTACACAAATATTTAGATTTGATATTTAGATTGTACGTTGGCAGAGTGAGTTAATGACAAAAATTCCATTTGGGGATATTTACTGAAGGGGATATGATAAAATATATTTCCTAAGGTGAATTAAGATTATTTAATTTAATTGTTTCCTGCTGATTTTTTGTCGACCCTAAATTTTGTTAAGGATAAGAAACATTTAAGGTCCATATTTGGAGCAGAATCAATATCTCCTCATATAAAAGTCATGTAAAACTTAATTACATCAGTAAAAATTAATATTCTTAAATATTCTTTAAAAAGGCTGAAGAATATTTATTAGACCGATTAATATTAGATAAAGTTAAGTGTTAAAAAATCTATGATTAGTTTATAGTCTTTGGTCAGCACAGTCGTAATAAATACTACAGGAATGTTTGCTAAATAATAAAACTCAAGTTTTGTTTCAGGTTCTTAGCACTGCTTCATTTAAAGGTAAAGGGAATTTAAGCAGAGATTTTCTAGAGTAGCAAGGCCAATAGATTATCAATAGCATATGTAACCAGAAGCTTTGCAACGCGGTCAATGAAAACCAATCATATAGATCCCCACCGCCTCCTCCTGCATTCCACCGATTTATTACACAATCACCAGCATCACATGGTTTTTAAATGTGACCTAGGCTGCGACAACACAAGGAGCTAATCCTTGCAGTGTGTGAGAACAGAGTCAGACGTACAAAGTGGCTGTCGGCTGTCTCTCCGGAGCAGACCTCCTCCTCCTGTCGAAGCTGCTCCCGACAGCGCTTTTATAGGTGTGTGGTCCGTGGTCGTCTGAAATCACTGCTCGCATCTCTTTGACGAGAGAGCTGAGCTCGCGGGCAGAACTCCCCTGCGATCGACATTCCAAAAGAAAAAACAGAAACATCAAACCTACTGGACGTGAATCACGGTACGCTCTTATCGGGTTTTAATAAATAAACTCAGCGGCCTCCTGAGACCAACGTAGAACAATGTGTAGATGTTACCATCTGACTTGCTCTCATGAATCTGTGTTTGGCATGTTTCTGATTTAAAGATGAAGCAGATGTGCTGAGTTCAGGACTGTGCTGCCAAATTAAATCTGTTCACACATTCACTCGATGGGCTGGAACCCACTGGGAAAACCCAAAAGGCGAGATGAGGGGAGGGTTTTGACCCGCACCTTGATCTGGGTGTTGTAAGCGCTCCGAAATGAGGGTGGGGCGGACTGTGCAGATGGAGTCTTGGAGTTCGGGTCAGATGGAGATAAAGCTGGAAATGCACAGAGGTTCTGACCATGGATTTCCTAGAAGATAAAAAAAGGTTATGAATGAAGAACTACTTATGAACTTTCCACATTTAACGTGTCAAAATAAGCATGCAATTGATATGGGATGTTTTCAGAAACATTTTCATTTTGCTAATTTATTACATTTCACTTTTCTGCCAGTTCTGACACTCTGGAATGATTAAAAAAATGAGCAGCGGTTAGCTCTGATATCTCACAGTTTACAAGTTCATGATTCAAATCCATTCTGGTGCATTTTAGGTGTTAGGGTTGTTCTCTTTATGCATACATAGGTTTACTAAAAGTCTGGGCTCCATAATTAGTCTATTAACTGGGTTGTGAGATGAACTGATGACTCTTATTTGCTCTTATTTGAATGCCTATGTGCACCGATGTGTTTCTACAGTGCTTAGCTAAACAGTAACAAAGTATTTGTTCTGTGTGCTGTTTTAATCACTATCAAGTATCTTCAACTCCCAGAGAGTACATTTTTAGGAGTTCTAGACTATAAACTGGTTTTGTGTAAATTTACCTTCAAGTTCGAGGCATGTTGGAGTTCCAGTCGCAAATGTTCCTGCTCTCTCCGCTGAAGGAAATGCTGACAGTTTGCCAAGCTTTCCCACATCTTTAGGAGCATACAAGGGACAAGATGTTTAGACAAAGACATGACACACAGAGAGATAACCAGCGTTTTTTTAGGGATAGTTTAGTTTTAGAAGGAAATGTATAGCTAACTGTATACGTTTCACCTTGTGAATGATCGCCTGCAGCTCACTCATCCGCTCCCTTAGCTGATGGTCGTCAGAGCGAAGTGCCTTCAGCTCACTGCCGAGTTGTCTCTTCTCCTCCCGCGCTAAGATGAGTTCCTGAAGCTGACACTGCGTTTCAAGGTTACGGTGGCGCTTTTCCTTAAAAGGAACAAAATAATTGTTGCCATTGGCATTGTTGCCTAAAACAGGGTTGCTACCCGTTTTTAGTTCATTATGATGTTCCCAAGTTCCTATAGGGGGACAGGACTGAGCAAGAAAAATTCAAATCAAACATGTTTTTGTTATCATTTTACTTGTTTTAAAGATGCAGTATCTGGTTTGCCATGCAGACACAAAACAATGGCGGAGGATTCCAGAAAAGAAGTGCTTTAACCTGTTTCAGTTTCTCCACCTCCTCCTCCAAATGTTGGATTCTGGTCTGCAACGTGTCAGCCTCCTCTCTTCTGGCGGTAATCACTTTCTGCATGTCCAAAGCCACCTGGAGACCTGAGACGGCCTCGGTTTAATTAAACAAGATAAACCATAAAAAGCTTCAAAGCAACAACCAGGCCGCAAGATTTGAGTTCCAGACACATTATTAACTCATGTGTGCACCTCACCGTTTGTCTTTTTTCATTAGGCCCTTTTACTTTAGTTTACATTGAATACGTGGCACAAACCGTGGCCCTCAGCTGCTTCGACGGTCCTCTGGCTGCGTCTGATCTTTTCGAGCTCACGGCGGGTGCTGCTCAGCTGACTCTGAAGCTTCAGCACCACACCCTCATGCTCGTCGTTCCTACAGCTGTGGAGCCGCCGCAGCTCCTCGCTTTCCTCTGAAACCGTGCCCACAAAAACTCGTTGGAAATCGGCAGAGTGAATGATACCATATGACCAAACAAATCCAACAATGGGAGGGCTTGGTTGACATCGTAAACATACCGAAGACGGCTCCCTGTTTGCTTTACACAGCTGGACAAAAAGATGATTCGATCTGACATGAGAGCTGATCTTTCTAGAAAAAGCAGCGTGAATTAACCCTAACCCTAAATGTACCGAATACGAAAGAACGTACATGAACCCAAGCAGCCGCCTTTGTGGGGGGTATAAACAAAACCTACCGTTAAGATTAAAAAGCTGCTGGCGCTGCAGCTCCATCTGCTTGATAACTTCCCGTTTCTCCTCTTGGAGACGCTGGCTCTGGTCGGCCAGGGAGGCCCGCAGCTGCTGCCTCTCACGCTCCACTCGAACCAAGTTCGACTTTTGTTCAACTAATTCGGCCTAATGGGAAAGTGGACAAGCACGCGGGTTAAACGGAAAGGCAATCCAGTAATTGGGAGAAATTATGTTCAGTTAAGTTTCTTTTTCTGACTTTAAGCTGCCGAGTCTCATGTTTATGTTGGTTGATGAGCACGCTTTTCTCCCGCTGGAGGTTGGTTATGGTGTCGCCGTGCTGCACCGTCATCTGGGTGCTGTTGTCGATGCGCAGCATCAGACTGGCGGCCATCTTTTCTCCGTCAGTGAGCTTTAGCCTCAGAGCTTCCTGCTCAGCCTGCAGAGCCTGGCACTGAACAGTTACGAGATGTTAAGAGCAAATCTGGACATAATGAATTCAGTGAGGAAGCTAAGCAACATTCCTTAGAGTAAAGCTTCTTGTCTTTTCTTGCAGAAGTTCAGGAAAATTTCCTTACCTCCTTTGACCTTTGCTCTAAAAGGGTCTGTAGGCAGGATTTCTCCTCTCCAGCTTCACAAAGCTGCTTCCTGAACGACTCCAGATCTCTTCTCAGAACGTCTGTAGCTTCACTGTGTTCTCGCTGCTGCCTCTCGCAATAAGACTGAGTGGAAAATAAGAGGAGAAAACAGAGGTGTGGTAAAATTTAAATGAAAAAAAAAAACATCCACTTACACATTTAAGCTTGAGTCTCATAACCTTCATAATTTCAAAATACAGTGGGTGATATACAATGAATCATAACCCTTGAACGTTTCAGATCACCCAAATTTATAGTTATATATCCAGCAATGTATCTTCATTGAATTTTATGGACCAATAGAAATTAGTGCAATACTGCTACATGATAAACGAGATTGCAAACTGCACTTGTAAAAGCGTATTGAAATTGGCGATATAAAAAGTGTGGTATGTGGCTCAAAATGTGATTTAGGTTTCATCTGACAAGAGAAACTTCCTGCATATATTTGCTGTTTCTCACTTTGCTTGCAGAATAAAAAATGTGACTTATTATGGCTTTCTTTCCCCCTAGCAATAGCTTTACCGTTGCTCCTCTTCTATAAAGCAAGGGAAACTTATTTGTAAAGCACATTTCAGCTACAAAGGAACATCTTTACTAAACACTTAATTTGAAAACAAAAATGTAATAAATCCTAAAATAATTCTAAACAAAGGAATCTTATAGCTGAGTTTATATGAACTTCTTAAAAATTAGCTTGTATTTCTTTCTTTTTTTAACAGCTTAACAGAAGCCAATGAGCTCTATTAGTTGATTTCAATTTGCTTTGATGTTTTCTGAGAACAGTTTTAAGGAGTACGGGTAATTATATTAAGCATCTTCATCTACTTGTCATTATTTTATGTTTTCTCTCTGCAATTAATCACATATCAATTGATTATTTTAGGTAGCATGGCTCCATTTGACTTCATGGCCGCTCCACACAGAGAGAGCGTCAAACAGAAAAATCAAAGTCCAGGAAAGAGCAACATCAGTGACAAACAAGAAAGTGATTGAATCACACACACTGAGGAGGAAAAGCCCCGATGTCTAAACAAAAGGGAAATTCAGCGTTTTGTGAGAGTTTACAGACAGATGGGCGAACAGCCGATCAATGGACTGGCATAGAAGTCGGTTGATATGTTGCAGAGGTAAATTAGCTGTATTTAATTACGTAAACCTATCAGCCAGACTCCCTCACTGACTTTGTTGCCACTTTAATGAAAGTAAATGACATCTCTAAATCATCACTGCAGCTCTTTGTTAGCTGCAGATTTACTTTTCCAGCAGATATATGTAGCTAATTACACTTGTCAATTCGTTTGAGCCTGCGCTTGATTCAGATGAGCCAATAACTTGATGTCTTCTCAGACAGGGAAATTTTAATAGTTATCATAAAATGACAGATGTTTGACTTTGTGTTGAAAATTAGATTCAACTGATTATATATATATATTTGGATATACACTATATGTTTGTTTTATGAGGCGACTTGAAACAAGATTTATTGTGAATCGTATAAAATAAACGGTAAAAAGCGAATTAATAAATGGAAAAATTGGCTTCAAGGACTTTGGAAATGTGAATGTAGAAAAAAATAGGACTTTAACTTTTAATCTGGGTTGCAAATCTGTAGCTTTGGCTAAAAAAGCTGGAAGAAACACGTTGTCATAAGCATGTGTTGACATTGTTATTCATTTTTTCTGTAATCACTTACATGGATCAAGCATGTGGTGAAGGTAAAAAGGAAAACTCTATTTTTGTCAGTTTTCTCAATGTCAATCTCCATCTGCGGGACTGACTGAGCGAGTATAAAACAGAACTAATACACAAACGTAATTTTTACGCTAAAGAACAGATAAAACAAACAGACAGCCCCAGTGGGTGTTATCTATAGAGAGAATTTAAAACAGGTTTTTTGAGGTATAAATGCTGTAAAACAACAATATACATTTAGAACAGATATGTCTGAAGTGGTCTGGGATCAAAGATGGAGCCTAAAATAAAATATTGACTGGAAATAATAGATTTTAGAGACGCAGGAGTGGATACTCCAATGGATGCAGTGATTGGTGGACACAAATTTAAGACAGGAAAGAAAACGTACGAATTCTGATAGCCCGATATGTGGATAATATCTAGACACTATTTTAGATTCCTTATGAATTCTGCAGATTATGAACGGATTGTGAACGTTACAACATGCTTTCTCTGGCTGCTTTTCCTTAATCTAATGAAACAACAGTCAAGACAGAATGCAGATTTTAAATAACACAGCAAGAGAAGCATTTATTCTCATACTTTCAGTTGTTGAAGCTCTGCATGAAGCTCCTCTGCCTGTTGTAGCAAATGGTCTCTCTCTCTCTGGGTGGCCGACAATTCAGCCTGAATCTCGAAGATCTTCTTCTGTAGATAGCTAATCTACAATGGAACAATCAGAAGTCACACAAAAAAAAACTGAGATAAAGAGACTCATTGTGGAACAGGAAGCGTTTTGCTGAAATATCTACACAGCTCACAAGTTGAATTTGATGTTTGAATAATCTGACAGGATACAACTCAACTTGGAATTGTAGTCTACTATTTGTTTAACTCTATCAGTGTTGTTGATAACTTCACAGTATAGTATGATTCTGTACCTTATCGCGGTAGCTGGAGAGGGTTGACTCCAGTTCAATGATCTGACGGTGGTGCAGTGAGGTTTGACTCCCTGCTAGATGTCTACACAGATTGGTTTAATGCTTTGATTTATATATATATATATATATATATATATATATATATATATATATATATATATATATATATATATATATATATACATACACAATTGGTCTAATTAACATCAACATACAACACTTTTAGCTCAGTAGACCCAGTCTTAAATCGTTTAGAAACAAATATAAAACACATGTCACATACTGTAGCAGCCTCAACTTGGCGCATAAGTTCACTCCGCTGTGTTTGGATGAGCTGAGTTTGTCGGTCAACTTCGTCACCTCCTGGCCGAGACTTGTAATAAGGTCCTCCATCCTTGGACAACAAAATGCAGAAACAGTTTAAGACCACAGCGTGAATCAAAGCGACTTATACCGTTTTGACAGCAGTAGCTACGGATGATGTAAGTAATCTCTGGAAGCTTCTAACTGGGAGGTTATTAAATTGTTGATAGTAACACTTTAACAGCTTATCGTCTTGTTTGTGGTCGACAAAGACAAAATGTCAGTTTTATTGTCTGAAAAGGGTTTTAAAAAAAGTATTCAATCTCCCTGATTTTTAACTGATCTGATATTAAGATTTAACCGATGCTTAACTCACCATATATACCCAAGGCATACCTACTCTCAGAATCAAATTCATCAAACCCAAACCTCACCAACACGAGAAAGACCAAATAGTTTTATAAAAGGACAGAAGGGATACGATAAAAGATCTGCATGGGGTTAGAATGAGCTACAAAACCATCAAAACAAAAACACCCACAGTTCTCGTTGGAATTATGGGGAAAGAAAGACGTGCTATTAACTATCCTCAATTCGCTTAAAGCTCAACTCATGGGGTGCAGAAGATGGTAAGAAAAAAGCTCAGACCTCAGTCCCCCAGAAAATAAGCAGTAACATGCCATAATGAATATGAAATCCTGTAGCTCCCAGCTAAAACAACAAACAAAAAAAAAAAAAGATGGATGCTTGAGAGGACCTGCGATGTTCATGTGAGAGCAAATTTGAGCGGTCGGGTAAGCGGTCAACCCAAAGAGATTGGAGAAAGAGAAACAGAGAATACCCTGAGAAGACCATCTACCACAGTCAAGCACGGAGGTAAAAGAATAGGATTTAGAGAAAAAAAGCCAAGAAAACAAACTATTCAATTTGCCAAAAACAAAACCTTAGACAACAACTTTCCTTTAATAGACAGAGCACTTTGTATGGGTGTCAATGTTTTGACATTACCTGAAGTAATATTGAAAGACATGAAATTGTATTTAAAAAAAATCTGTGCAGGAAGTTAAACCATATCCACAAAAGTAAATAAATAAATAAAAAACTCTCCTTAAATGTGGGTAAACCTAACAACATGAAAACAAACAACTTTAAAGTTTCTTCTGTTGTTTCGGCTTATATTTGGCCCTCTGCATTACAATACAAAATGTAATATTGAGGTGATTTTGGTGCAAAAATGTAGGTGGTAAAAAAAATTCAATTCACAAAATAGTGATGTAACTTTTAACTTCTTATATTTTGATTAAAGACAACAACAACAAAAACACAGAGGCACATCATATACCTTTCTTGTTTATTTAATCTTTGATATTCTGCAGTTTTCTGTTGGTCTTCTGGCTGATATGAAAAAGAAGAAAATAAATAAACAGAACTGCATGTTCTCCTCTGCTAAGTTTTAGTACTTACTGAAAAGAATATCCAGGGTTGTTTATCTTGTGTATCCCTGCTGAGATTTTCAGATGCAGGTTTTGGTGGTCGTTGCTGCTTCACATTTTTTTTACAGGCTGAGCTGTGTCCAAACTGCTTCTCATATAGCGTGCTGTAAAACCTTTTTGCCGACGTTTCTAACGACTCTATCTCCGTGCGAAGTGCCGACGCCTCGTCTTCCGTCTCTTGCAGCTTCTGTTCCGAGAACCTTTTGACATTCTGAAGCTCCTCCAACAAGTGCAGCAACTTCGCCATCTGGTCCTTCAACCTAACAGTAAGAAGATCTGTGGGTCACAGACAATTATGGCACCCTCTTTTCATGAATGAATTGTTTTTTTTTATGTTCACCTCATGTCACTGTGGAAGTCCTTCTCAATCTGAGCGTCATGGAGTTTAATCTGGAGGTTCATGATGGCTCTGTGGGCACCAAGTGTCTCTCGATCCTCGCTGTGCATCTTTTTTTGGAGGAGGTAAAGTAACACATCAGGCAAAGACCATCAACATAATTGAACATAAAATGATTGGCTGGAATGAACATATAGACCTCATTAAGCCGTAAATGCGACAGCTGTTCAAGAAGGTTGTCTAATGTGTTTTCCAGTGCCTCCTTTTCACATGAGCCTCTGTCTCGTGGGACCACATCTCGTTTTAAAGTATCCGGACAGAAGACAACAGTCTGAGTCTCTGGCTGCTGGTGGGCTGAACAACCAGGGCGTTCTTCAGCCGAGTTATCTGCCATGAGTGAAAATGAAATATATTGTGGATGTGTTGCGATGATTGAAATGTATAGGAAATGAATGTGTTAAACTCACTGAATAGAAAATCTATTGTTCTTTACAAACAATGGTGAATTAATACTCATCTGAGCATACAGGCTGTTAACTAATACGCATTTATTTTCAGTTACTACTCAATTGATTTTGTGTTGAAAAATAGCCTTGAGCTTTATTACATTTTATAAAGATTCCACACACCATTCACATGTTATGCAGCTGACCCAGCAAAAAGAAAAAGAAAAAACAGCAAATCATTGTAAAGCAGAAAAAACGACATATGGTTTTCAAAATGGCCAAAAATTGATCTTAAACAAAAGTGTTTGGTATTTGTATTTGGCCCCTTTTAAAATAAAATACAACATAAAAGCCTTATTGTCACTGTCCCATAAAAAAATAAAAATTAAAGTTGCCATCATCAAGTGCATCATAGTATACTCACAATAAAATAGATAAAATATTAATAGTAACACAAATCCTGTAGGGCATTAATTGTCTTTGTAAATCGCTTAACTATAACATATTCAGGCCGTGTGATTTAATCGTTTTAAAAACACAGCTGTTCCATCAAAGCCTAAGAGGTTTGTAAGAAAACCTTAATTAACAAACAGCATCCCAAAGACTAAGGAATAAACCAGACAGGTCAGGGTTTAAAGTCGCAGTAGATGGCTTTGATTTAATTTCTTGTTTGTTTTCTTTTGTGCCTAATTTTACTTTGTCATGACAGATACAAAAGAAAGGCCAAGTAATAATTCTGACCTAAATTTAAACATCAAGTTGGTCTACATAGAATTTTTATAAAAATGCAATGAGGTCTGTGGTTGTAGAATTAGGAAATAAGGACAATTTTCAAGGGGTTTAAATCATTTTGGAAGGCCCTATAATGTTTAAAACCATGTGTTTAAACTTACTTTTACGCAAACTTTGTCCAAGTGAACTGTTGCCGTAAAGGCATCCAAACCTCTTTAGAGCTTCTGTGGTTGCATTTTCTACCTCCTCTTGTAGTTTCTGGGTTTCCTTGGTTCGCCTTTCAAGCTCCTCACTGAACAAACAGTTAACACTTACGTAATTATCTCTGAACCGCTAATAATTTTCAATATTATATAACAATAACTTTCCACAGGTTTTAATCAAGAAATTCACATTCAAGTAGTTTACAGATTAATGAGGGGTAAACGTTTTAAGAAATCAGCAAGCTATTGTTTGTTGTTGTTGTTTGTTTTGTTATGTGTCTGGCCAATAAATGGAATAATGTTTGTTGTCCACTAACTTGTCAAACCCTGCATATATTGGTCTGAGGTCAGATCACAGACAGAACAAGTTAGTCCAGAAAGAGTCTTTTCCTTAGAATTAAGTATTATCATGTGTGCTCTATATGCTGCTATACTTAAAGTGTATTTTTTGTGATTTTTACAGAAGTTTTTTTTTCTGTTCTTTAATTAATTAGCATGCAAATCTTGACTTGCTTGCTCTCGATGAGTATGTGGCTTGTTGACTTGTCTGGATTTGTATATCCTAAAGTATGGTGACATCTTGATCTTTCTGTGACCGTCTGTGACTGATGTAAATATCATTTTTATTCACGTATCATGAATGAAGTCTTATTTAGATGTACAATACAATGACGGCATCACAATCTGATTCGACTGAATGCAATAGCAAAATCCAAAAGTTAAAACAAGTCAGGTTTTTAGCAGGATTACCTCAACTCATCCAGAGTCAGGCTGCTGAATCTCAGAGAGGCACTTTGGGTTACTGTAAAATAACAATAACTAATTAAAGACTAAATCGTGCTGTGGTCAAAGGCGAAATAATAGTAATAAGTTTGGTTAGCTTACCCTCGTCTGTTTGTTTCTTGCTCCCAGGAGAAGGATCAAACTTCAACAGATAACTGGCATCCCCAAGAGGCTCTGGCACCTTTGAATCAGACGACATTGTCTCTTAAAATGAAAACAGAAACCAACACAGAAGAGGCTACAACAGCAGCCGACTAGTTGTTGTAACGTTTTATCTCCATGGCAACAGGGTCGAGGGATAACTATGCTAACTGTTAGTGTCTTATCTCCATGGGAACAGGGTCGAGGGATAACTATGCTAACTGTTAGCAAATGTCCAAAGTTACTTCGTTAAATAATAGCCGTCGTCCTTAATAAGCCGTAAGTAAACAAAAAGGCTATTTTTTTAGACCGGAAAATACATTTCAAAGTGTCGCATTCAGCGCCAGTGACGATTTGTAGCAGCGTCATGGCGAAGAAACACGGCGTCATGACGTTTCGTGCACAGCGTTGCATGATGGGTAACGTAGTTTACGAGCAGACCAGCGCCCGCTTGTTTACTCCGGGTGTCGCTCTTAAGACTCCAGATCGAGCATTTGGAGATTTTTTGGGATATTTTCGACTCGTCGCAGGGAAGAAGCTGGAACAACGACGAGGTGAAGGCCGGAGCTCTCCTGCACGTCCGGACGAGGTAAAATTACCGATTTTAATACACATATATGTCTCAGCTAGCTGCTACGAAAGCTAACGCTTAAAATGTATCTATTTAACATTTTCACATAATTTTGTAGCTTACCCAAATGCATCATTCACGACAGCCTACTATTGGTAGACGTATAGTTTCCATTTACTGTATTTTATAGGAGCCTGTTTCCCCTCTGTTGGATCTTCTGTGACCTTAGACGTTAAACTACACTAACATTAATGCGTGTATTTTATTATTCCTCCGTGTTTTAAACTGGAGATCGTCTTTATTTGGTCATGAGAGTGTCAGGACATGTTGTTTTCTCTTCTAAGAACTTGCAGTTCTGACACCTGACTCCCAGTAGGTGTGGTTTAGGAGGCAACTTTTAAATAAGCTCTTCTCTTTTGCCCTTTGAGGGATCTCTGCTCTAGGTTACTTGGATTAGGATGTTAATTGGATTTTTAATTATGCTCTTCTGTAGGATGAGAGACCTTCAGGGCATTGACGGCTTGTTCCTGAAAGAGCTGAAATCATGCCGTGCGAAAGAGTACAGCTTTCTCCCCAGGGCTGCGGGCCTCAGCCTGATGGAGTCCACCTCCCTGGAGGTGAGCCACTTTTTAGCATTTCCACACTTAGTGCAGACATTATAAACACTGACGTCATCCGGAGAGACTGACTTCAGTCCTCGCTTTTTCAGGTTGATCGTGGTGTGTCTGCAAAATGCAGAGACAGCAAAGTGGAGGAGCTGTGGAGCCTGACGAGTTTCTTTGGCTACAGGACACAGACGTTTGTGCAAGCCGTCAATTTGCTCGACCGATTTTTCACAATCATGAAGGCAAGAATTTCAAGTAGTATCAGTGGAAAATTGTTATTCAAATTATAGATTAATTTCTAAAGAGTATATTTCCATATAACTTTGCGCAATCATTCTGAGGCACGTACATGCCTTCTATGAGTGTTTGAACTCTCTGTTCCTGTAACATTAGTGTGCCTTGTTTGAGAGACCTTTAGACATATAGAGAACTACTGCTACGCTAAAGCAAACATCAGATGGAGTTATTGACCTCGGAGTTGCACGATGTTATAAAAAAAACATGCATTTCTTGCTAGTTTTCCTTGAGGTCAGATTCTGACTGAGTTTGTGCTCCAGTATCTCTGTTTATTATAATTATTTTGAATAAACATTTTCCCGTTATCTAATTTCTACTAGGCTATTAAAGATTAAGTGCATTATATTAGTTATTACCTAAGTAGGTTTATCTCGCTGAAACCTTCTCAGACCTTCTAAGTTAGTAATGAATGAATGAACTTCAGTAAAGATAATGAACAATTGAACTCTTGATTGATCAGCAGCAGGGAGAATTTTTTTACTGATTAAGATCTATGTCTGTCGTTGGGACAGGTGCAGCCCAAACACGTGGCCTGCATCGGAGTGTGCTGTCTGCACATCGCTGCCAAAATGGTCGAGGAGGAGAGCGATGTCTCGCCGACTCATGAACTCATTCGCATCAGCCAAAGCCGCTTCACCGTGTCCGACCTCAGCCGCATGGAGAAAATCATTTCTGAGAAACTCAGCGTGGATCCAAACGTGGTGACGGCGCTGACCTTCCTGCAGCTCTACCACTCAGCTGTCGCCTCCCTGCTTGCTGAAAGGTAAGCGGACTTTTCTGTCTCCTTCTTGTTGCTGTGTTTTTTTTGTGACTGCTCTAGTTTCCATGGAGCTGGTTAAACAGATTCTTCTTTATGAGATCTGTAATTATCGGATTACAGTGGGGTTCCCATTATATTTTAAGGGAGGAGATCCCAAGCATTGGGAGGCTGGAAGTGCAGCTAAAAGCCTGCTTATGCCGGCTTGTTTTCTCTAAAGCAAAAGTAAGGATTGTTCTCAGGTGACCATTTGTCAGCATAGCATCTTCTGCCGTTGTGTTTTAAAAATGTTTTTTTTTTTTGCCCGTTTTCTTTTTTTACAGCCATCAGTGTTGGCGCTGTCCCTCATTGCTCAGGAGTTTGAAGGCCTACAGTCTGCCACGTTTTTAAATATTATCCAGCTTTTCCAAAAGCATCTAAAGGTATTTAAACAGATTATATAATCCACTTCACACTGAAAGCATTTGTGTTTCACTTCTTAAGTCGCACATTTGAGGTCGGATTTGACCAGTGCTGTGGCTCAAATTTATCTTTGTTATTTTTAAAAGTGAGATCATCACAAATTTACAATTTATGATGATAGTTTTTTGTTTTTTTTGTTTTTACCACATCACCCAGAAATAAAAAAAACATTTAAGATGTAGTCGGGGGTGGGGGGGGTTGCCAGCAGGCTCTCAGTTACATCCTGTTTCTAATTTTTACAGATCGTTGACAGTGAGCTGCACCACTGGAAAGAACTCGTGACCAAACGCATGATCGAATATCGCTCGAGTGAGTGCAACAAACCGGACAACAAGAAGCTTGTCTGGATTGTGTCCCGGAGAACGGCACAGTGTTTGCAGACCTGTCACTTCAGCGTTCCCGGACTGCGTACCATTCCTGAGATGAGCTGGGATGAGAGCGAGAGGTAAAGAATCTTTAATTTTAAAGAATATTTAATTAAATGCAGATTTGTCATTTTTACCACCCCATTGATGACTGCTTTTAAAATGTGAAATTTATACTATAACAATGACTATTATATTCACTTTTTAAGCAGAAAAAAAACAATTGTTCCCATTACTGTTATGATAATATAATATATTATTAAAGTTACAGTTTTAACCTTAGTGTATTTTATTACCTCCTTTCGCCATTATAGGGTCTAAAAAAACAAGTAGCTGTGTGCTCTCAGCGGTTTTAATAATGCTCCTTATATCTTTCCAAGTGAAGTTTTAAAACAAAGTAAAGTGGCCAGATTGGCCTCCCGCAGCCTGAGACTTTAGCATCATTGATAATGAAATAGTTTAGGATAACCTAAACCTTTAGATTTAGACATGAGGGAGGAGAACCGAATCCTGCTTTCTGTGCTCGTTCCTAATTACGTATAGTTTTTAAGAAACAAAAGCATCTTTTGGTGAAATCCAATCATTTTTTTTAAGTATTGATTTGACTGCCTGAAATCCGAGTCTTGTCTTTTTATTTACTTATTTATTAAACCAACGATCAGCACTTTATGACAATGAGGAATCTGAAACCATGTGAAGTGTTGCTGTATGTCATAATTTATGAGGCAAACAGGCTCAAATAAACAATAAAGCAAAAGAAGAAATTGGATAAAATCCTGAAACAAATGGTATCTATATTTTGCAACAATATGGATTTTGAAAATCAAATTCTGCAGGAACGTTGGTAGAACCTAAAGCCTAAGTTACAGCAAGCTGTAGAGCGACGAAGGTCTCATTTTATTTATCTTCATTTTTGTATGTTGGCAAAGTAAGCTGGAGTTCCCTTGTTCATTATCTTTTCATTTCCATTTAAACGCTGATAAATCAAGTTACACACTGGGGTAAAATTAAAGCAAAATCGGCCCACATCCCATCTGGATACAATAAATGACCAGAATGATTGATATTGGTTTGTAGGATGTGGGAAATAAATGTTTGCTTTGTGTCTCACAGCGAGGACTCCTGTGAGGACCTCAGCAGCGGGGAGGACAGTCCGTGTGGCTCTTTAGGAAGTGACGGCGAGGGCGCCTTCTTCCATTCCTCGTTCCACCACAGTGCAGAGGGCTAACCAGTGTGAACCTGTGGCCTTTGCCTCCGTTAGCTTTCCGTTTTATACAATGTTGGAGCCGAACTCTGTGTTAATGTGCATGTTTTGAATCTTAAAAGGTGAATCTGTTTTCCCTGGTGTCACCGCTGCTAGACTTTTACCCCCACCCCACAGTGCACCTAAGGCTGCAGCCACTTTAGCAAAATTAGTCACCTTTTTTATCTTTTATTTGCAACATCAGCTCGCAAAAGAAAGAAAAAATCCAAACATACATCCCACTGGATGCTTGAATGGTTTTTATGGCAATAAAACTGTTGTAGGAAGTAAATTAAAGTGTAGTGGCTGGAGAAGCTCATATTTAACAGGCTTGTCAGCCCAGCTTTTCATTTTGAACAGATCACCGATAGGGATAGATTTAGGGGTAGTTGGGGATCCATCCTGTGTGTGTGTTTATGCAAAATGTTTGTTTTTCCATGATGAAGTGCCTGTGCTACATCAGCTTGCTGTCTCCATGTAATATCTGACATATCTTTAAAAAAAACACATTCTAGAAAATTGTAAGACGGTGTGGCAGCTTGATGACAACACTTTAAAAAAAGTCTTCTCAGTTGTTTCTCAATGTTTTTGTCCAACTGTGACAAAGGGAGAAATAGTGAAGCACAAAGGACCAGAGGATGCCTGCTACGTCTCACATTCAGCGTTTAATACCAGCCAACAACCTCAGGCATCCTCTAGCTGTTTGTTTTTTTATTACTCCTTAAAATTCAATAGCATGCAGTGTTTTGTATATACACACCCATGTTTGCTCACATTATTCTTTTTATGTTGTTGTAACAATAATATGACTAAACTGTATGTGCATGTTGCATTCAAATGTGAATACGCTTGTTTTTTTTGTGCTAATCAAGATAAGCTAACGTCTTTAGACAAAATGCAAAAAAAAAAAAATGTAAGTATGTAAAAGAGATTATAAAAAGTTTGTTTTGTGAGGTCGCACACCAGCTACTGTATTTATATTTTATGTGGATTACAGAGAAAGACACAAATGACCTTTTCAAAGTAATCCTGAATAAAACCATATTTTTAACTATTTGTTTGATATCAGTTGCTTTCATTTACAATGTCAGTTGCAGTATGTAGCAAATTTGAATTTAAAGTACTTTTCCTCAATCTGAATCGATCAAATCAATGAGTGTCTGCAATTTTTAACTTACATTTATATTTGGCCAGAGTTGCTACAAGGCCTGTTTTTTGTAGCCACTCTTGAAACCAAAAAATACACAGTACCTGTCTTTAACAAAACACAAGATGAAGACATAAAGGACAAAAATACTTTTCTATTTCTAAACTTCATATCTACAAGCAGAACAATAATGCAAAAAAATAAAAAAGTATTGAATTACGATTAATGAAGTTTTATAAACTCCCAAAAACGGTTTGCGTTGTGGTTTTTACTCCCCGGCCCCAACATTGAATTCAATTTGTGCGTTGATGAATTTTAAAGAATATGAATGAATGTGTATAAGAAAGTGAATAATGTAACTTGTGTCCTAAAGAAGCCTAAGAGGAGTATCTATATTTGTTATCGTTACTTAGCGTTATCGTTATGATTCCACACATTATTGCGATCACATTTGAAATCTACACCCCCAACAATAATTGAAAAGACTGTAAAATGCTTCACATAATTTCAGTCTGACTCAAAAATGTTGCCACATTGGTGGTTAGACGTTAACTGGAACTATATGGGTTTAGGGAAATAACATCTTGGTCAAAGTTAAGTATGGTGGAGGATGTATCATGCTGTGGGTCTGATTTCCCTTTCTTAAAGCCTGTGGACACAATCCTAATGATGACAAACTCATTAAAGCAATTAATAAATAAATAAATAAATAAATAACAAATTTTCGACATTTGTAACTAATTTAGAAAAGTCAGGCAATGTAAGACCAATTTTCTTTCTTTATTCTAAAAGCTTCCCATCATCTATTTCTGCCTCTCAGTCTGTCAGCAAAACAAGCTGCTCTTTGTGCTGCAGAGCCTCCATCACTGGAGGAGGAGGAGGAGGAGGAGGAGCTGCTGCTGCTTCTGCTGCTGCTGGAGGCTGGGAGGAAACCGACGCGCATCTCTGCGCGCTCCCATGATTTTATCCCCAGGAGCGAGGGCGCAGCGAGCCGCGCCGTCTCCGCCATGCATCCGCCGTCTGCGCGACCCGGTTCCGACATAAGGCTGCGGCTGCACGGCCGGGAATGACCAGGCCCCCAAGATGGTCCGCATCGCCAAGGCCCTGGGTTTGGTGATCCTGTGCGTCGTCGTGCTCATCCTGTCGCTCATCAGCTACGTGTCTCTGAGGAAGGACAGCCTCTTCGGCTCCAGCAGATATTACCCCGGAGGGCCCAGGATTATGTTTCATGCAGGCTTTCGGTGAGTAACCATTTTTGTTTAAATTGGCTTTTTTTTAAAATCATTTTTCCAGTGGCAGATTGAAGCCAGTGCGTGTAAACAGAGGCGTGTTTTTGGCCTGTTTCTGTTCTCCTTATAATAAAACTTCATTTAAACTGATAGCTCTCCGACGTGCAGCACTTTAAAAGAAAACAAACAAAAATATCATTTCAACAAAATAAAATAAACATCTTTCTGTTTAAATATGGGGTTTTGAAGGTTGTTGTTTTGTTAAAACATTCCTATTTTATGGTGGTTTTCTGGGAGACATCCGTGATAACTGAAGCATTTTGTATTCAGGCTTTGCAAAAAACAAACAAAAAAAGCAAGTCAGAAAGGTTTTCTGTCAATACGTAGCTAAATGTTATCAAAATATCTTTTAGTGTCCCCCCCCCCCCCTTTGATTTGTAGATTTGGGCTGTTGCTAAACTCTCCTCAGG
>JAVLVB010000124.1:3723492-3740239 GCA_032876305.1 Orestias chungarensis | reverse complement strand
CAGATTTTTTATTTCACAGTTTCCACTTATGTCCTGTCTTTCAAATATTTGGAGATCTAGAAGCTTTTAAAAAAATAATAATTTACACCAGCTTTTGTAACGTATGTTTTTTCAAGCCATTTTCTTAGCTAGACAGGTTAATAATAAACTTTAATACCTGGATACATGGATCCATCTTTCATCTAAGCCCAGTTGTTGCCTCAATAAGACTGGTGCCCATATTTGGCGGTCATCGGTAGAGAGGCAGAGTAAACTCTGGACAGGTCGACAATCAATCCGGACAACACAGCGACACACGGCGCAAACAGACTTGCACACACAAGATATTATCTAAGAGAAAGTTGGACAGAACTATTAACTTAACAGCAATGTTGTTGGACTCAGGGAGAAAGCCAGAGTAACCAGGGGGAACCCTTGCATGCATGTGGATAACATGTGAAGTCCATGCAGAAAAACCCACAGTTTGAATCCTAACTGCATATTACTAAAAGGCAAACACTTTTGTTACTTTTTGCTTTACATTTCAGATCTCAGTTTGCCATGAACTTCCTGGACCCGTCCTTCATCCCACTGACGAATGCCTTGAATGAGGAGCTCCAAGGAAAACCATCCAAGTGGCAGTTCAACAGGACAGCATTTTACAAGCAGAGGTGAGAGTTTAACTCCACTAGAGCTTTTCGGAAACAAAATCTTCAGTCGATCCCAAGCTGTGTCAAAAACTGACATTTTCTCAGACATTTAATCAGACTTAACTTCCTCTGTTTCAGGTCAGTTAATAATTGTAGAATTATTTAGTACAGAAACTATTTTTATTTCCTTACTTAAAATGTATTACTTTGCATACACAACATTAATAAACCTTAAACAGATTTTGGTCTGAGGAGACAGAAATCTAACCTTTTGGCTTATATGAGGATCTTTACATTTGGGAAAAAAATGGCAGAAGGTTGCAAGACTGAGTATGTCATCCTAATTGACATGGCGTTTGGTAAATATAACTCTAAGCCATATTTCATCTCCTTATGTTCTTCACCTGTGATGCAGTAAAGCAAATCGCATTTACCATGTGCCCAGAATGCACCTTAAACAGTTTAGAATTGACTGTTTCTAACCAATGTCCTACCATTGTCAATTAGGCAATACTCCACAACTATGAAACTCAGACAATGAATGAAACGTCTGTACAACAACATGCAACAGTACAGTTAGGTGTGCAGTACTGACTTTGATACTGTTAAGGGATACATATTGTGCATAACACGTCCTTCGTCGTTTCTACGTGGTGTGTATGATTTGCATTTAGTGTTTTAGCACTTTAGCATAGAGGGCTCTGCATGGTCGGAGCCGAACTGACAAAATCAGTTCTCACGATTTGTTCTTAGTGTCTTCCCATCCTTTTTACAATCCCCCCGGCTGAACTTTTCACCCCCCTCTGGATGCGAACCATCTGGTGTGATTGGTCATGGGCATGTTTGTTTAAAATCGCCCTGACAACATTGTTATATTATCACTCTGAACGTCCTGAAAGCTGGTTTTTGCCGGAGGTTTGGATATTTTTGGGGATCGGTTTTCCAAAGCCAAGCGGAAGTAGATACGTCTGTGTGACTTAGAAAGTGAATGAAGCGCATCTTGGTTTCCATCCTTTGGAACAAAACGATGAATTGAGCGTCCCACCAACGCCTTCTGACCTGGTATAAACGTGTGTACCGGAAATTAAAAAGAGTTTTCCAGCTCAATCGTCTTATCCACCTAGATCAGTGTTTTAAACCACTGCTGTACATGTCAAACCACATGACTTACACTGCAGGAGGTGCTAACAGAAGACAGGCAGTTTGTCTTACGGACCTTAAAAGGTGTTTGCAAACAAGAACAAGCTGCAACCAATGGAAAGCGTGTTGACAGTTCGGCTTCTGCATGACCACGCCAGTCCGTTTACTTTCTTAGCTTTTTAGCGTTAGCACAACCAATTTGTTTGAATAGTGCTGAATTCCTTTTGTTTTTCAGGAAAGAAATTTTCAGCTACATCGACATTCCCCACAACTTCTCCCTTACAAAGGACAGTGTGCGGGTGGGCCAGCTGATGCACTTTGACTATTCTAGCCACAAGTATGTCTTCTCCATCAGTAACAACTTCAAGTCCTTACTCCCCGACACCTCCCCCATCCACAACAAGCACTACAGTACATGTGCTGTGGTGGGTAACAGCGGCATCCTGACTGGAAGCCACTGCGGTCCCGAGATTGACCAAGCCGACTTTGTCTTCCGCTGCAACTTCGCTCCCACGGAGGTCTATTCCAAAGATGTGGGCAAGAAGACCAACCTGACCACGTTTAACCCCAGCATTCTGGAGAGATACTACAACAACCTGCTAACCATTCAAGACAGGAATAATTTCTTCCTAAACCTGAAGAAGCTGGAAGGAGCCATCCTTTGGATCCCTGCCTTCTTTCTTCACACCTCTGCCACAGTAACCCGAACCCTGGTGGACTTCTTTGTGGAGCACAAGGGCCAACTGAAGGTTGAACTGGCCTGGCCAGGAAACATCATGCATGATGTCAACAAGTAAGATTATGGGATATGAAACCTCATGTGAATTAACATTCCTCAATACTAATATTTGAAAAAAGAATGCCATCCATTGCCAGCTAAAACAGGCATTTGAAAGATTAAAAACTCAATGGCCAATATTTTAGTATTGTGTTCTGTACTACGCATTTCTCTTTTTGCATGTGTTAGTAATTTAATGTATGCCTGAATAATGATTTGACATTTGGAATAGCCAACGCTTGGTGTTTGCAAACAAGAACAAGCTGCAACCAATGGTGTGTGTTGTGAGTGATTGATTTCTCATTTCATTTCTCATTTTTCTGACAGATACTGGAAAACTAAGAACCTCTCTCCCAAGCGTCTGAGCACCGGGATCCTCATGTACACACTGGCATCCGCCATGTGCGATGAAATCCACCTCTACGGCTTCTGGCCGTTCGGATGGGACCCCAACACCGGCAACGAGTTGCCGTACCATTACTACGACAAGAAAGGAACCAAGTTCACAACAAAGTGGCAGGAGACGCATCAGCTGCCCAGCGAGTTCAAGCTCCTCTACAAGCTACACAGGGAAGGCGTGATCAAACTGAGCCTAACACACTGCATATAGATGTACGAGTACCAGATCGTTCCACACACCTTTCTGGAAACAGAAACATCAAACCGTTTCCAACATTTGTTGTGTGACACGTAAGCATGAGAGATGGTAATTTTTAGTCAGTAGGCAGACTCTCACTATAATTTCATTTATCTTGGCAATGTCCATCATTCTTGGTACGTAAATCACACAAATTTACAGTACGTAGTGCTAAATAGAACTGTCATGCTTTTATGATGGGTTTGTTGCATGACTGCCTAGTATAGCTCAATCATTTTAGCAACAACAAACATCCCTTTCAGCTGTAAAGTCAAATCTTCCAGTCCAGATTAATGCAAACAAATCACCTTCACAACAGTGTGCTGATTATTTACACTGAAATCACTGCCTAATCTCAGGGATTGAGTTAGATCAGTGTTTTTTGTAATCAGATTTTATGCCTCAAGAGTGATACAGATCTTTTTTTCAGGATTTTATCCCCACGATTTGTCAGACAATCTGCACTGCTCTTTAAGATGGTATTGTTTACAAGATTGTCACTACAAATATCTACATGTTTGTCGTTTAAGTGCTTTAGATAGTATTTTTGTTTTGCAATTATTCATTTTTTTTTTAATAACTAACATTCCAACAATAAGCCATAAATTCATAAACAAACTACTTCTATTGCCATTATTTGCAGACAGTGGTGTCAGTCTACATTTTCTACTTGGACTAGAGGTATTCCAGCAACTCCATAAAGCCAAAACAGGTGTAGCACTTAAAGTCAGAGAGCTTTCATTTTCTAAATTAAAGATACCATTAAATTGTCATGAAAGAGACTTTTCCAATGACTTGTACAGTTCGAGGAAAACTTGTTATCACTAGAATATAAGTGGATGCTAAGTGAATTAATGCTTTTATTCATTATTGTAAGGATTCGTATGTTACTTCAATTTAATTGTAGTGCATTGCTGTGACAATATATAACAAGCACTAGCTCATCATTGAAATTAGCTGTCTTTCAAAGGTATGTCATACTATATTTAGCCTGTTGGTATACAGTTGTGAACACCAAAAGTTATGTTTTACTGTGATAGTAAACCTAGATTTTAAAAACACTTCCATCCATTCATCCATTATTTACAGCCAAAGCAGAGAGGACCAGACTCTGGGGGAATCCCAATGTGTTCCCAGGCCTGCCGAGAATAGAATAGTCCCTCCAAAGTCGCCGGGGTCTTTCCCTAGGACGCATCCTAATCAGACGGCCGAGCTCCTCTCGATTTGGAGCATTAGCGCTTCTCTGAGCTCCTCCTGAAAGACCAGGCTTTTCACCCCATCTCTAAGGGAGGGTCCAGACACCTTGTGGAGAAAATTAATTTCAGCTGCTTGTATTCAAAATCTCATCCTTTTGCTCCCTTCCCAGAATTCATGACTATAGATGATGGTAGGAATGTAGATCTACTGGTAAATCCACACCATTACAGGAATTGCACCATCCCGCTTTACATTCTCCTATCCCATTTTTCCATCGTTAAACAACATACTTAAACTTCTGCATGATCTTGTCCCTCTAAGAGGGAACTCTTCTTTTTCCAATTTAAGACCATGGTCTTAGACTTGGAGTCAGTGATTCTCTTCCCAGATGCTTCCCACTTGGCTGCAAACCGTTTAAGAGCGGACTGGAGTAACTATCTTAAGAAAAGCCAACCAGAACTAGATTATCTGAAAAAAGCCAAGAACCCGATTCTGATGCCACCAAAAAGTCTCCCTCAACATCTGGGCTTTGCTCAGAATTTCTGTCAGAACAAAATTGGTAACAAACAGATCATTTCAGAGTCGAGCTCTTACCAGAAGCAAGTCTGACTTACTCTCGCCAGTGCAGACTGAGATCTGACGCCGGTCGTACTAGAATTCAACAGCCAGTATCAAGGGCCTGGTACCCAGGACTACCAATGTACATCTGCAAGACCCCCGAGGAACAGTGTTGACCGCCATCTCCAAGCCCACAAACATATAAAAACAGCACTACAGCACACGTTAGATTGTACCACTGGTGCAGTGTGATGGACGGAAACCACACAGTTACTTCTGAATCCGAGGTTCAGCTTTCTAGTGGACCCTCCTCTCCAGAACCCCTGAATAGAGGCTTGGGAGCACACCCTTTGTTAGATAGGGGTCCTCAACCCCAGGGAATCTAGGGACACTTTCCCTGACGACCGTGTTATGTTGCTCAGGCGCCTCAAGCAACACAAACCCACAACATCTAGAGCTCTAACGAACTCTGGATGTATCTCATCCATCCACAGGGTCTTGCTACCTAGAGGCTTTTTAATGATAAATTCTCATTGATTCCAAGTAATTAAATGAATAGTTAAAGGTTTTAAATACATTTGAAGTCTTACTTGCGTCTTAAGGTTCAACAGTTTGAATTGAAATTCTTGACAAGATACAACACTAAAGTGATGTTTTGGAACTGCAAAATCCTGTTTTAATACAGTAGTTTATCGGGAACATTTCCGACCTCAACTGACCTACTTTTATGCGACTTGCTGCATTTTGACTAAAAGCATGAGTAATCATTTTCCTAACACCGCATGGAAAGCCAACATATATTTAGGATAGTTTTATAAAACCTTTTTGCAAATTGTTTGAGGGTAAATCTAGGGTTTTGAAGTCCTTTGTATTCATTCAATTGTATAATCCATAATCAGACTCTTTCTATGAAACCTTAGAAAGCATGAGCGACCTTAATCCTATGAAGAACTGCGGATCAAAATCGCTACACAAAATCGAAGAGGTCTTTTTTAATATCATTGTTGGGGTATGAAAAAGTTTACCCAAACCAACAAGAAACAGTGCAGTTTTCACCTGACATATGCTTATGGGTTTGGGCTTTACCCTTGGTTGAGGTTTAGTACACGGTGCAATACCGTCATTCAGACAAAAAGGCTACGGTCTTTCTTGGTTGCTTTATTGGTATCCTATGTCATGAAAATAAGTTTTTGGTCTTATGTTTTACATTGATTAATTATATTTTTTTGTTTGTTTTTTCATACATTTTTATTAAATAAAATTTAAAAAAACAAGCTACAGCAACAAAAACAAGCTCTAATCACGTGCCCCACCTATTGTGAAAATGTAATCATCTGCCTAAAATACAGTTTTGTAAATAAAACTAAAATTACTTTTGGAAATTAAGGTTTAATTTGAATATCCAGTCCATGGTCAGATTACTGTCAGGCCTGTAGAGTAAACATAAATAAACTCCACCAGAACCTGGTTGACAACATAACGAAAGTTAAGAAGGCTACGCCGCGATTTGCCATAAATAAATGCATGATTTCTGCTTTCCAGTGAAGTCCAGGGGAGGCTGTAATAAATTGCTGCCCAACCCACTGAGTGTGACTATCACTTAATGACTTTAAGGGGGGCTTTGTTAAAGTTCAGGCTTAAATCTGACTGAAATATAGAAGAATGACCTGAAATAGACGATTCAAAATGTTGCAGAGTTAAAAAAAAAAAATAAAAAAAATAAAAACTTACCAAAGAGTATAACAAATCCCATCCTACCTATGTAAAGGCTTCTTGCCAGTTTTCCCTGCTCCAATCAAGGAAAAAAGGGAAAAAAAATATTAGGTTTAAGCACTCAATTGGTTTTGTCTTTTTTATCTAGATTTTTTTGGTCAGGGCAGCATTTTTGGTTTGACATATGAAAGAATTATATAGAAACAAATGGCTGGAATTATGTTTTTCATAATCTAAAACTTGTAAAAGTGCTCAAAATTGCAAAAACTGTTGTAAAATGTAAAAATACTTCTCCAGATTTAAAGCAACACATGGAAAGGTCTGTCATATTGACACAAACTCAATGTCATAGATGTATACGGAATACTTTCTGTGGTTTATTTAAAGAAGGGATTGATGCTAATCTTGGATTTTGTATGCTGTATAAAACCAAACACTATTTTATTTTAAGTTGGGTGTTAAATATTTTGTTTATCCTGCTTTTGCTAAATAATGTTGTGGTATGGCTCCATGAATGTCCTTTGTTCAGGTGGGATTTGTGAGATAACTCGTTTCGAGATGAATGTTGGAGAGTTACAAATGTCAAAAACCAATATGTAGAATGTGTGTAAAATTTATCCATGATAATAAAGTCTGTAAGGGGTTGTAATGCCAGTTAATGTAAAAGCCAGAATAACAGCATATTGCTTTTTGTGCATTAAAATAACTGACACTGACATGTAATGCATAATGTATTTTTTTTATTGTAAAATGCAACACTAAACATAGTTTATCCCATCTCACCTGTAAGGAATCATAGATTTGTGCACTCCCTGCGCAGCATCTTCGCTTCATGATGCGTAACAAAGCTTGGCTGCCTGTGTACATGTCAAACAATTTAATGGAATGTGGTAAATGGTTTGTTTGAGAAAAAAACAACAACAGCTGTCATAAATGTTTTAATTATACGCCATGATGAATTGCCATTATGTGCCTGCCAAATTCCTTCCGTTCATTCCTTACGTCAATAAACATTTCTCTCTGAAATTAACTCAGAATTTTCTTACCAGTTTAATAATGAGGTAAATGGCAGAAAACAAATTGTGTCCCAAATTTCACCCAAAAGAGGTATGAAAGGTATTTTACCTGAGTTCCCACAGATGGAGGAAGATTACCTAATAAGACTGACAAAATGAAGCTAGTTCATGTCTGAGATTTTTATTTATTTTTTACTAAGGTTTAAAGGTTTAAAGTGAGCTGGTTTGTCAAATTCTTAATGCAATAATAATAAAAATAAAAAAAACCTGGCTAGTCAAGATTTATCTTTTTTTCTAAAGTGGACAGAAACCCAAAGAAAGGATTTGTATGTAATGTGAAATAAATTTTAGCTGTTTTTATTGCTGAATCAAAAGAAAGCAGTAAATCTGAAATTCGATAGAAACACTAGAGGGCGCCACTGTCCTGATTAACAGGAACAACTAACTAACTAAAGTTGTTAGAAAACAACATTTATTCTATTTCCTTTAGCTTACATTTATGACATTAATAATGAAGCAAAAGGCAAAATATAGAGCAAGTAATGACACGACTTTAAGGTTCTCCCTTCATAAGACATTTTATTATTATTTTTAAACCACTCCAAAAAAAAAAGCTAATGTTCGATGTTTTAAAAAACTTTTGATGCTACAATAAAATTAACTTTTGCAACAGTTTTAGATTTAAAAAAATGGGATTTCAATAAGTCATCACTTTCTCAATCAGGCCTGTTCCTCACCCTCAGGTTCAAATCAGTTAGGAATATTACTTGGTTTCCCTTTTGAATTTATACCATATTTTTACTTAATGGGAAGACAAGGCCTAGTTACTGCACATATGCATGACATTGGTCTGGGCTGCACTGAAGAAAGAACTGTCTCTGGTGTAGTGGCTGATTATTAAAGTAGCACTTCAAATAAACCAGACACACCTACTTTATTACACAACCTCATGACGCGTGGAGCAGAGATCATCAGAAAGTGAAACTAAAAGTCAATAACAGCAGAAATGGCGCAGAGTGGATTTCAGCTGGACCAAGAGTGTTTCTTCTGTTCAATCTGTCTGGATCTACTGAAGGATCCAGTAACAATTCCATGTGGACACAGTTACTGCATGAAGTGCATTGAAACCTTCTGGGATAAAGATGGTAAGAAAGAAGTTTGCAGCTGTCCTCAGTGTAGACAGACCTTTGCACTGAGGCCTGTCCTGGTGAAAAGCACCATGCTAGCAGCTTTAACCGAGCAGCTGAAGCTAACTAGATCGGGATCTGCTCCCCCTGATCACAGCTATGCTGGAGCAGAAGATGTAGCCTGTGATATCTGCACTGGGAGGAAACTAAAGGCCACAAAGTCATGTTTGACGTGTTTGTTGTCTTACTGTGAGAAACACCTGCAGCCTCATCATGACGTGGCTCGGTTAAAGAATCATCAGCTGGTGGAGCCCTCCAAGCATCTCGATGAGAACATCTGCTCCCGACATGATGAGGTGATGAAGATGTTCTGCCGCACTGATCAGGAAACCATCTGTTACGTATGCACAGTGGATGAACATAAAGGCCACAACATCGTCTCAGCCAAAGGAGAGAGGATGGAGAAACAGATGGATCTGGAAGTGAGGAGAGAAGAAATCCAGCAGAGGATCCAGGATGGGGAGAAAGATGTGAAGTTGCTTCAGCAGGAAGTAAAGAACATGAAGATTTCTGCAGATAAAGCGGTCGAGGACAATGGAAAGCGCTTCTATGAGATGATCTGTCTCCTCCAGAAAAGAAGCTCTGAACTGGAGCAGCAGATTAGATCGCAGCAGCAGGCTGAGGTAAACAGAGTCAAAGATCTGCAGGAGAAGCTGGAGCAGGAGATTTCTGAGCTGCAGAGAAAAGATGCTGACCTGGAGAAGCTTCTACAAACCGAGGATCACAACTGTTTTTTGCAGAACTACCCCTCATTGTCTGTTCTCAATGAGTCTAAATACTTAAACAGCATCCGTGAATTTCCTCTGACATACTTTGAAGATGTAACAGCAGCTGTGTCAGAGCTCATAGATGAACTTCAGGATATCCTGATGGTGAAATGGACAAAAATGTCTCTAATAGTCACTGAAGTGGATGTTTTATTGTCAGAACCAGAATCTAGAAATTACTTCTTAAAATACTCAAAGGAAATCTACCTGGATCCAGACACAGCTCACAAACAGCTGCTATTATCTGAGGGAAACAGAAAGGTGAAACTAATGAAAAACAGTCAGATATATTCTGATCACGCAGAGAGGTTATCTGTACCATTTCAGATCCTCAGTAAACAGAGTCTGACTGGGCGTTGTTACTGGGAGGTGGAGTGGGGAGGATCAGGAGGTTATGTAGCAGTCGTCTGCAAGCATGGCTATAAAACATACAGTGAGTTTGGAAAAGATAACAAATCTTGGGCTTTATTTTGTGAAACAAATAGTAATAGGTTTTTGCACAACAGCATCATGACACCCCTCCCTGGTTCTGTCATCTCCAGAGTTGGAGTGTACCTGGATCAACGAGCAGGTAGTCTGTCTTTCTACAACGTCTCCCAGAGCATGACTCTGCTCCACAGAGTCCAGACCACCTTCACTCAGCCGCTCCATGCAGGAATACGACTTTACTTCAGATGGGAAGACACAGCTGAGCTCTGCAAACTGAAATAGTTGGCGCGTAAAGATGGACTATAACCAGTCTACATGTTGACAAGTTAAAAACTGAAAAGATGGCATGCCCACGGAGCCAGATGTTTTGAGTCCAAGTAATGTCTGTTCATTACTGGAGAGAGCCTCATTTTGATGTCCTTTTACTTTCTTTTTCATCATCACAATATCTCACCTCACTTTGTGAGCTTTAAGGATCTCACAAGTTAAATACGTACGTTGGTATCAACTGCAGTGAAAGGCCACCAAGAAAGTGTAACAGCCGTATTGTATAGTGTCTCTTTCAGATACTCTAGTATCACCAATGATATCACATGTGTGCGCCACTGCTTCTCTGTAGAGAGTGTGGGAGAAACTTGTCACAAATCCTTAACTTTTAGTAACGTTACGGGTTTTTTGGACTCTGCTAATTTCCTTGTTGAACAATATAGCAGCTGTTCAACCGGGCTTTGTAAGGTTGGTGAAGAGTGCTTATTAGAGGACGACACCTGTGGAATCCCCAGTACCAGTGTGGTTGTGGGTTTTTGACCGTCTTAACGAGTCTGCCGCCTCCTCTCCTCCCTTAACACAACCCAAGGGTTACAAAAGCCTAAAAGGATTTTTGCAGTGCAGAATATTGTGTAGATGGTGATAGAAATATCATCTACCAGCTGATGCGTCTATGCAGCTCTTTACCCAGCTTTGACTATTCCATTGAAGTTTTACACCTTTTATTTCTACTGCTTCTTTGACTAGGAAGGTTTTCTTAAAACGTATAAATTATGTAACTAAACTTTATAGCAAATACTAATTCGCTGTGCTTTGACTACAGATAACAGAGTAAAAAACGTCTGTGGTTGGCACGTTATTGTCCTTTAAGCGGTTTTATTTAATAGCACACTATTTGTATTTTTCTGATTTTGTTGTGGTATATTTTTGCTGATTTTGCTTTTTGTGCCTTTTTTGTTTGAAGATTGAACAAAAGACTAACAATTATTTCTTTATCTCTGAACTTTGGTGTTGGTACTGAATAATAAACAGATTCTGTTAAAAGTAAAAACAAATGCTGATGATCAATATTTGTATCTTTCTGGAATCAAATAAAATGTCTATTACAAGATTTTACTGCAATTGTATTTTTTTTTTTTTACCCATTGAAGCTACGTTCAGTTGCTTTTATCTCTGAAACACCACATTTAAGTATTTCAGTCTAAATATTATAACCAAGGGGAAAAAATATGCCCCAATTTTTTTCAACAGGAATTAACTGTAGGTAACATCCCGAAGTAAATGACTCATTATTACTGTTCTCCTCCAGAGGTGTAGCAGGTTTCTGCTGTGACTTACAGTAGTTTGAACTAAATACGTCACAGTAACTAACTGAAACTCCTGAATTTAAAAATAACCATGTTTGAACTACCTTTAATCTTGATGCAGCTAAAGTTGCACAGCTGCAGCAAACACAATAGGGAGCTTTTATAATTTAAAAACACTCCTAATAATCTTAAAAACGTTCCGATTTAAATATTTTAAATCCAGTGCTCAAAAAATAAAATTCATCATGAAGGTCACAAATCGGCTTTGTTTTGTTCAACTTTTGTTTCTCATCGCTTACTGGGATTTAATTATCGGTTCTTAATATAATTTGCATTGTCTGACTTTTTACTATAGTTAACAAGGCTTTTTTATACTAGATACAGTAAATAAAAAAAAACTAAATAAAAGAACAGCACTGACTGGATTCAGATATGTGTTAGACATGTAGGTCATAGTGTTGCATCGGAGGTTATGGAAGGAAAACAGTCTTATTAGAAAAAAATATTTTTTAGGCACAGAATTTCCTGTGCATTTCAATTCCTTTGGCTTAGTTCAGCGATGAGAAACATTTGCAGGAAAAGTCTAACTGCAGAACTTTATCTTTCGTATTTTTTCAAGCAAAGATTTTTGAAGTTTGATTTTTAAGATGAAATACCTACTGGCATATTTTCCAAGATTTAGACACAGCAGTCCGATGGTAGGGTGAAAAGTCAGCGTCTGGGTCTAGAATGCCGCCTGCTTTCCAAACATTAATACCACTTCAGCACAGTAAAATCTTATTTTCCAACCTTACCCCTGTGCTCATTGTTTAATACAGTAGCAGTGAGTGTAGTAAACATATTCAAAATCTAGTTGTTGCAGGATCTAGGAAACGCCTTTAAGGGATTTTCCAAAACATGCTCTAGTGTTTCTAACATGTGACAGGAAAAGACATCTTCCTTGATTTGTCATAGGATTTATGCTATACTGGATGTGACTGTTTGTTCCGTTACAAGAATGCCTGTTTTTACTTAACAAGAAATTTATGACAGGAAAAGCATTGGGTAATTTTGCTAACTAAAGAAGGCTTAGAAGCCTTAAAACAACCCAAAACTACAGGACAAATGCAAAGCAAATCTGTTGAAAGTTTTATGAAAAAATCCTGCATCTTTATGAAATTGCTCCAAGTCTTCCACCTTCCTCAATTTCCATCCTTTTTTTGTTGTTATCCAATAACAGTGATGCGGTGTCCATTTTTTCCTTGTTACACCCACTAACAACAGCTTTATGTTACAAGTTAAAAGTGTTTACACACCTTCACTGTATAGTCACATTGTAGCCAGATGAATGCTCCGACTTACTTCATTTGTTGGAGAGAGAGAAACTAAAAAAAGACAAAAACAAAAAGGTCAAACGTGGAGAAATCAAGCAGATTATACAAAACAGAAACAAAGATGTTGAGTTGCTTAAGCAAGAAGTTAAGGACATCATTAAATCTGCTGATAAAGCAGTGGAGGACAATGGAAAGATCTTCTATGAGATGATCTGTCTCCTCCAGAAAAGAAGATCTCAACTGGAGCAACAGATCAGATCTCAGCAGCAGGCTGAGGTAAACCTAGTCAAAGATTTTCAGGAGAAGCTGGAGCAGGAGATCTCTGAGCTGATGAAAAAAAATATGCTGAGGTGGAGAAACTTTAACGGAGGATCATAACTATTTTCTGCAGAACTTTCCCTCATTGTCTGCTCCAAGTTAGTTTAAAGACAGCATCAGTGATCGTCCTCTAAGGTACTTTAAATATAGGACAGCAGTAGGCCTGTGTCATTAAGAGTAATTAAGAGAAAATAACTAATTTAGTCTTAGTTTGTGTAGAGCCATTTCACCATCTAGATCTGTGGTCCGAGCCGTTTCTAGATTTCTGGGGACACTTTGAGTGATGCCATTTCAGGGGCCCTCAGTTCACCACACCTCAATGATGAGATTCCTAACCCATTAGATGGCCCACTAAAAGGCCCAAACCCATTTCACAAACCAAACAGTTTATGATTAAAATACACATCAGTTAACCTGATAAATTATAATACAAGGAAAAACAACAAGCCATTTGTCACATGATGAAATCATTTTGAACCTTTATAAAACCGTTCTGCTAGAATCCGCATGAAGAGCTCCCTCCATCCAGCTTCTTGCTGCTTATCCAAAGTCAGGTCGCAGGGGCAGCAGCCCGAGCAGGGAAACCCAGACTTCCCTCTCCCCGGCCACGTCCACCAGCAGGTAGGATCCCGAGGCACTCCCAGGAGAGCCGGGAGACATTGTACCTCCAGGGCATCCTGGGTCTACCCCGGGTCTCCTCCCGCTGAAGAGCGCCAACCATGAAATTCTGAATGTAAATATTAGTTTTTTGTGGTAGTTGTGTTTGTAATTATAAAGCTGAAAAGGAACAAGGTGTTTAGGTTGTAAGCTATTTCTTTGAAACAATAGGAAGGATATTGGACACATTGGGAATAGGACGGCATGACGATCAGAACCAGGTTCTGAGGAAGAGAGAATATAAGCAAATTCGAGACCTTTATTCCCCAATCTTTTTCCTACTCATTTTTTTTTTTGTCTTAATCCGTTTTTCCTCCAACCACTAATGTGGTAACAAACTTCCTTTAAAAAGTAGCACAGGAAAAAAACGAAACATTGTGTTTTAGACTTAAGACCCAAAATTTAACTGGACAATGACAGTTGAAAACATGTAGACACAGTAGGAACTTCGTCAAGAAAGGGGAATAGATCAAGTTAGTGGCTTGTGTGGATCTAAATCTTAATAGATTGAACAGGATCAATGCCACTAATCTTCTCAGAATCCATTGGGAGGAGACGAGACTGAGTTTTGGTTCCTCAGCAGATGTTAAACCTCAGTGCTTAAACAGCTCCAGGAGCGTCGGACATTACGACCCCTGACGGAAACACAGTCACAGAGTTAAAGAAGAACTTACTCAAAGAATTAACTTCTGGTTCGGGCTTCCAAGAAGTGAAAAGAAAATCGACAATCCGGGGACAGAAACCGTCTCAGAGCTGTTGAGACAGAATCCGTCTTACAGATCATGAGGCCAGGAGACAGAAGGTTGGTCGATGTCAAAGGTTTAAAAAGCTCAGTAAGGTCCAGCGTCGGCAAGGAATTCAAGAGGAAGGAACAGAGTCAAAATCAGGCAGTCAAGTAAGAGAAGGAATGCTGGACATCTACTAATGGTGGACTTTCAAAAATCCAGCACCGTCTGCTTGTCTGACAAATGTTTATAAAGGGCAGAGCACAGGTGGAAGTAATGAGTGGTGATGAGGCTGAGAGGAAGCACCACAGGTGGAATGAATAAGCAAATTTAGTTCAGGGAGCCAAAAGAAATGAAAAGAAGTGATTCCGATTTGATATTTGCTCTTGTGTCATGCAAACTCACAATTTAAATGATGTTATACATTTTTTCTTGGTATACAGTATCAAATCTGTATAATAAAATAGGTTTTTTATGGGTTCGTTTATACTTCCTTCTGTTTTGGCTATGATCTATATCTCATCTAACTTTTCCATATTTTGTCCCATTACAACCACAGAAAACAATATATTTATTTGAATTATTATTAATTATGTTACAGACCAACCTACAGTAATATGTTAAACAATTGTGAAGTAGAACATTTTTTTACAAAATTTAAAACAATACCCCTAATAATCTTAAAAACGTTCCAATTTAAATATTTAATTTAAACTAAAACACTAAGCCTTCCCTGAATCACACTTTGTTGAACCACAACTACAGCTACAAGTCTTTGAGGGTATCTCTCTACCAGCTTTACATCCACTCAGTCAGATTAGATGGAAAATGTTTATGAACGGCAATTTTACATCTTGCCACCAATTCTCTATTGGGTTTTATGTCTTTTCTTCCAAGATTGCCGTGTATTTGGCTCTATCAACTGTGACCAGCTCTCCTGTCCCTGCTGAAGAGAAGCATCCTAAGAGAATGATGCTGCCACTACCATATTTTACAGTGACATCAATTCCTCTGTCTAAGAAAATATTAGAATGATGCAACTTTTCATGCTTGTTTTATTCATATAAATTATTTTTTTTAACAAAGGTACAATATAATAGTAAATAAAAAAGATGATTATATATCTTTCAATTATAATTTTCCTCACAAATAAACTGAATGATCCCACATTTAGTTTGTATATGTATTTTCTAATCAGTTTAAGCTGATAAGGTGGTTTGTTGTTTTTATTTTATGAATGTCAAAGTCAATCTTTTTTTTAAATAACTTTTTTGTTTTGAAAAAGGAAATAAAAAACAAAACTGACAGAAGCAGTTTATTTTCTCCTTGAAACAACAAAGGAAAGCAAAACAACTATAGCTTTTATTTATTTTTTATTTTTTGAGGTTTTGTTGAGCTTCGGCCTTGAAAATCTTGCTCCTGAAAAGAAAGGCTCTGCCAAACAACTATAGTTAATCTTTTACATTAAACCTTATTTCCAAACTTAAAAGGCAGCAAAGTGTAGCGACCTTTTAACCGTGAGAGTAGCACAAGTCTGTACACAGACGTTAAAGTCTGTTTCTCCCACGTAGCTGCTGCTGCTGGTGGGAGCATCAACAGGAGCACCACCTACGGATGGGGGCCTCCTCCACCTCGTGGCTGGCGGTCCGGCTATCGTTGGGCTCAGAGCCGTGGGTTCCGTACGTGCTCTGCTCCATCCTCTTCATCACTAGGTTTAACAGGGTGAGCACCGCGGTGTCCACATTAACCCCCGTCACAGCACTCGTCTCGAAGTAGGGGATGCTGAGGGGAAAAAGAGGACACCATTTTCAAACCAGTTTATGGGAATTATGAACATATTTTGAGCTATTTTTTTATCTTGTTTTGTTTGTGTGTTTTTTTTGTTAAATATATATTAAGAATCTAAAAAAACTGAGAATATCTAGTTTTATCATATTCTAATGGACAAGAGTTTATTGAAGGACAGTCCTACCTTGTTGTGAACTTATGAAGTTTTGTAATCTTTTAGTGTTTTTATTTTTTGTAACACACACACACACACACACACACACACACACACACACACACACACACACACACACACACACACACACACACACACACACACAC
>JAVLVB010000124.1:3710910-3723392 GCA_032876305.1 Orestias chungarensis | reverse complement strand
CCTACTTGAAAGTTTAAATAAAATTAAGAAATCAAATTCAAATAAAATTAAAAATACTGGGAAGACAACATCTTTTTCAAATGGTATTATAAAGTATTTGAAATATATTCTTATAAATATTAACACAATGAAGACAAGTGACTGTAGATGGCACTCTGAATGTCAAAGTATAAATTGTCACAGGGGAGGGAAAACTATTGAGTTAATTCATTTCAAAAGCTCCTTCAAAAACCATAAAACAGCCTGGTTTTAGCACCGGATTTTTTTGTCTTCACTTACAACAGAAGATTTACTGTATTTCATTAATTCCAAAGGGAAATTAGATATTTTGCCAACAGTTTGGTAGATCCGATAAAATGGGAATCATTTAAATATAGAAGGAAAAGTCCATCGACAAACAAAAGCAAAGTTCTCCTCGCTGATAAAGACTGAACTGTATCCACTCACCCGTATCTGTCTGCCAGTTCTCTGGCCTGTTTGGCGTTAACGTTCTTCGCGTCTTTGACGTCTGCCTTAGTGCCCACCAGCACCACATCTGGGTTGTCGCAGTACGCGTTGGCCTGAAGCTGACCTTCGCAAACAAATAGGAAACCGCTGAAACCAGGAGTCAGGCTTTAAAATAGAAGGGAACGCAAATGAGAAGACGCATACTCATCCAGTTCCTGACGTTAAGGAAACTTTGGTGATTGGTCAAGTCGAACATTAACAGGAAGCCCATCGCATCCCGGAAGAAAGCCGTGGTGAGGCTTCGAAACCTGCGGTGGGGAAGGATTATTAACAATTATGGCAAAAAGTGTCTTGTTACTAATGAAAACACAGATAAGCTACCTCTCCTGACCAGCTGTGTCCCAGAGCTGGAGGTGAACTCTGAAGTTCCTCTCACTGGTCCCGTCAGCACCAGTCCCTGCGTACACCTGAACCAAAGCACAGGGTAAAACATCTAAAAACTACTAGAAACTATTGTCTTTAATTAATGATAGAAGATCACATGTTAAGAAGAGCTGAAATAAGGCTATAAAGGGGTAAAAGCTGGATGACACGTATACTACATACCTTTAATTTGGTAGTACTGGGAATTTTTCATATTCCTACGTCAACATATTACATTTTTTCTTTTATTTATGCTGATGCTAATTATATAAAATATAGTTTTTCCTATATGAGTATTATAAATAATAATAAAAAAATATCACATCTGACAGGTTCCTCAAGGCTCTGTTTTAGAGCCACTTTTTCTCTTTCTCACTAGTCCTGATTACATTATATAATTACATCATTAGTCAAGCATTAACACTCTTTAACATTTCTAATTCCTATCACCAAATGCGCAACGTCCCTCAACGTCATCTCGTTTTAAGTATTTCCACCCAGCCATGTTTCATTTTACATGTTTTTTTTTTTTTAAACATTATTTTTCTTTCTATGTTTTAAAACATGAAAAAAAGTTTAGAAATGTGAATCAACCTCCCTAATATTTCACGTGTGGGCTGGTGGATGCGTCCACATGCTTTCCGATTTGTTACACATGTGAAAACTCTAGGATTATACTGTATGTCGCCACAAACAAAACACAAAAGAAAACAAAACATTTCAAAGCTTTCATTTCCTGGACATATTTTTGCCAATTAGTAAAACAATTTTTTCTAGTCACACTTTGCTCTTATATTATTATAACCTGGGCTTTTTCACTCGTCCCTCCTGGTTAGAATATTCTGAGCTATTTCTATACTGTAGTTATAGGTTTAGGCTACTGGAGCACAATCTGAATGTTTTTTCTCACTCTGCTACTTTCTTCTTCTACTATTCTACAATTGGCACAATTTCACCTGTTAATTTTATTTTTTTACTCAGTACAGACCAGCTACACCAGGTCTAGTGTTCAGGGTTTCTGAACATCAGACTTGCAGAATCAGTTGAGGGTTTTCGCAAAACATATTAATTTAAACCTTTAATGTTCTTATTTCACCTCTTATTTTCTTTTCTCTTTTGTCTTATTATCCATGCTGTTGTAACATGTACGGCACTAATTAAATATGCTTTATAAATAAGGTTTGAGTTGAGTTTTTTCCCCACAGACGGGAAACTCCAACGGCTCTAATAAAACATTGCCTCGAAAAACGACTTGGCAATCTTTGTTTAAGAGCTGAGCTTGTATATATAATTTGTAAACATTTTCATTATTTATCATCACTATTAATCGAAGTTTGCTCACCACTCTCTTTTCCCTGAAGTCAATTCCCACTGTGGTCGTGAACTTGGTGTTGAACTTGCCGTCTGTGTATCTGTAGAGGAAGGTCGTCTTTCCCACCCCAGAGTCCCCGAGTGCCAGCAGCTTGATCAGATAGTCATAGTCCCAGTCGACCATCGTGCGGTTTTGTTGAACCAGTGCGAATTCGTCAAGCTCAGACACACAGCAGTGTTTTGCAGTAAATACTGACAGGGTGAGTTAAACTCTCCCACCTAAGCTGGTGTTTTTATTTTTTCCCCCTCAGGCTGAAGTTGCATGACCATCACAGAGGCTTAACAGTACATAATAACTCCCTGATCACAGAAGGACAAGCACATGACTGGAGCTGGATTCCACATGAGCAGTCAAATGCCTCTCTGGAGTTTTCCCCCGAACTCCTTCGGCAAAATTGGAGTTCCTTTCACTGACTTAAAACGTTTTGATCCAACGTCTCAAACCTGCATGACTCCGCTGAGGTCATCGCAAAAAGATGCGGCACCGACTGGGAGCAGGCTGGGTGATTAGAGATGAAATAGACGAGGTTTTAAAAAGATAAATAAGTCAGGCTGTAGCAGGCATCTTGATTTTAAGTATATATTTGAACTTGAGCGTTTTACCAAACAGCACATTTACAAATTGGCATTAATAATAAACAAAAAGACTCATTAAATGTGAGAGATATCTTACCGATCTATCTGCGGGAAGCACAAACATCCATTAAGAAGCCGTTCACTTCTTCACAGAATAAAAATGATGTCTCCCAGGAACCGATGGCACATTGCAGACGCTGAGCCTTTTCCCCTCGTCTCACTTGTGATCAGGGGAGGAGCTGGAAGCCTCTGAGATCGAGGCGGAGCCCAGCTCAGACCTTTCTGGTACTGTAGTTCTCCTGAAGTGAAGAATGAGGGAGCCACCAAAGTCTCTCTTTCGTCGAAATGTTTTCGACGAAAAAAACAACCAAACGTTGGTTTTAGTAGAAAAAAGGTCCAAGGCGAGGAATGTGGCCCACTTCTGTAGCCTGAGTAATCCTGCTTGTTTGAATACTGCGATAACAACAAAACTAACTTAAGGCCTTTTTTTTATTATAATAAAATGGTTTATTTAACTTCAGCCAAACATAATTTTCATGCTCCATTATGTCATGTTTGAAATGAATTAGTGAAACGTAAAATCAGATTTAAAGTCCAGTTATATATATTTTTTAATCTTTTTTTATAACCTCTATTGCACAGAACAGTTAGAAGAAGAAATCCTTAGTAAAATAACATCCTTTTATGACCCAACGTTTGGTCTCTAACTGGGTTTGAAATACTTGAACAGTTTATTCGACTGGCTGCTTCTTCCTTTGGCCTTTCTGTCTTTGCCTTTGGAGACGGATGATATTCCTGTTTTCCTGGACGAGGGAGTCTTCAGAATCAGCTTCTGCTGCTTCCATTCAGACATGAGCTCCTTCTGAACGTCTGGTGGAAGCTCAGAAAACACCTCGGGGTCCACATTTCCCGGGAAATTACAGTCAGATGAGTGGGGGAGCGATAATTTCTGCTCCGCGACGTCTTCTCTGGGAACTACGCCGATTCCTGTCGTCCACTGGCGAGTCACTGGCTCTGCCTTTATTGCTGAATTGTTTTTTGACTTTTGGAGAGCCTCGGAGGCTGAGTGGTTGGGAAGAGAGTTAAGATAAGCAGGAGATAAAATCTCCTTTTGTATTTCTTCGGGGAGAAGCCTAAACACCTCTGGGTCGACGTTCGGTGGCGGTTTGGTTTTGTCTGGATTCATTCCCTCGGTGCTGCAGGATGCTTCCTGGTTTTCCTCAACACCATAAACAGAGCTTTGGTCACATCTGAACCCATCGAATGAATGCTCGGAATCATAAGGGCCTTCCTGGGTGGTTTTGCTCTTTGCTAGAGCAACCTTGTGGCATGAGTCGCTCTCTTGGTCCAAAAGGAAATTGTCAAGATTTTGGGCCGAATTGTTCTACCGGGGAAAAAAAAAAGGAAAAGCCAAAGTAATTCAAAGAATTTCTATGACAACATTACACAAGATAAACCAAAGTAGATTATTATATCAGCAAATCATGGAGTAGTGATGAAAATAAACCTGACTCGTCTCCATAAAACAAGGAATAAATCTCCCCAGAGTGCTCTAAGTTATGCACTTATTCTAAAGTGTGGAAACGCATAGTAATCAAGACAAAAATCAATAACAATGTTGGCAAAAGAGTTTAGGGAACATCCTCAAAATTTCAGACGAAATGTCCCTAAACTAGATTAGCGAGTTGAGGGTTTTAACAAAGGCTGTTCATTTACTTTAATCATTTTCTCATGTTGGAAGAGTTTCATACATATTATAAATTATATACAGGTTTTAAGCTTTTGTCTCGTTTTCACAAAGACTGTTAGCTTCTGTCTCGTAAGCCTTCGTCATGGAGTTTACTGTGAAGGCTGAACTCTAGTGTAAATAAACCAGGCCTGAATGGACATTGGAGGGATCCAGTTTCCCCTAGAGGAGCTGGTTATATATTTTCATAAAATCTTTCTTGTATTGAATTTATTTTCCAATGAAATTAATATAATTTAAATTTAAATATAAATGATAAAAGCTGTTGATGTAGGACACGGTTACATTTTGCTGCAGACGCTGAATAGAAGAACTCACAACTATCCAACCAATGTTACGTAAAATGCTCCATGGACACGGAATGAAGTATTAAGTTTCACTTTATGTATATGTAAAACGTTTCGTTATAAATGACACGATTACCTGGTTTAGCTGGGATTTTCTGGGCGATGTGTTCTGGGTAAAGAATGATGTTATGGCGCCCTTCCGAATCACATCGGTCCCTCTGTTCTGCAGATTACTGAAGCAGACGTTGATGAGTGTGAGATGAAATGGAGTACTGCTGTCCACCATCTTACGGAAGAGCTTCATAGCCAACGGCAGCAGCTGGGAAACAGCCTCCTCAGTGTTTCCTATATAGAGAGAACAGAAAATTTATTTCATACGTGTGCTTGTATTATCCTCGGACAAAAATCAAATTTATAGACGCTACAATTAGGATTTGCTGGCCAAAACTGATTTTTTTTGTTTTTTTTATAGACTGATTTGCTCATAACGATTTTTTTTTTTAAAGGACAATAACATGGAAACTAATATCTGTTTACTTTTATAAAATGTAACTGTTAAATGCAACTAGTAACGACCAGAAATGGACACAGGGGGCTCATACATATACATTTTTAATTCCCTTATGAAAAAAAAGAAACGAGGGATAGCAAGAATATCCCTAATTACCATTAACTTTGTTGTCGTCCCAACAACTGCAGGATCGATGGGCAGGTTGGTGCTATAATGGTGTGGTGAAGGATTTCGATTTATCAGTAAATCCACATTCCTACCCACATCTGTGGTCAGTACTTTTGGTTAGTTAAAGAAAGAACAAGATCAGAGATACAGGAAGCTGAAACTAAGTTTTTTTCTGCAGGGTATCTGCTACCCCCCTTATAGATACGATGAGAAGCTTGGTGATCTGGGATGGAAGACTAAAGCTCCTCATCGACAAAAAGCTCCACATCGAGAGAAGCCGAAATGATAAAAAGGACTGACCCACGTATGCTTTCACACTCACAAACAAGAAAAAAAAACATGAATCGATACGCAGATCTATTGTCAACTTAGGCTTAGCTGCCTCGAACGTCGACATGTGACAGGAAGAAGAATACAAGAAGGAGAACCAATGCATTTGTAAATGGTTTTTTCTGACACTAGTGACCTTTAAAGATGGGAAGAAGACGTACAGAAGAGCTCCCAAGATCAAGATTTAAATCCCAGATGGCTGGGATTTAAATCAAGGACTTATTGCCTCCATATATAGGGCGTCTGCTTTACGTCTACGCCATGCGGGACCCTAAATGTATTAATTTGGGAATTTCTGCTTAAGAAAACGAAATAAAGTGGACATAAGGGCTGCTAATTTAAGCAGCATGTTTGCGAATAAAAAGGAAGCTGTTGTGTAAGCAGATGTTGCTTTGACACATCCACCTTTACGTTGAAAACGTATATCAGCAGACAATTATGTAAATTCCTGAATAATACCATAGGTGTGAAACTTGCACGTTCTAAAGTGCAAACACCATTTTATTATGTGCACACTTTGAATATATGTATTTGTTTCCAGAAAGCAGCGTACCAGAGGTGATCTTTTGCACGACGCTGCCGGGGATCGGACACTGGCGGCTCTCCCGACTGAACCACTTGTTGGTCGGCGAGTATCTTCGTATTGTAAGTCTGAAGGTGTGAGGCTGCCGGCCGTCTTTCTGCATCCTTTTATTTAAACCCAGAATTATGGTTTTACATCAGGCCTCATACACATAGATGCAGTGTTAAGGTGCTGTGAGAAAAGCAGTCCTGACCTTTCCACCAGACTGCCGAAGAGCTCCTGAATCTTTTCCACGACTTCCTTCAACGAACAGATTTTTTTAAAGGAGTCTTCATCACTGAGGGACTGAAACATAAAACGTCAACAAATATTTGCAGTAAACAAAGAATCAAATCATATCGAAAGCGCAACAGTATTTGGATTGCTGCTTCGTCATTACGGAATATACAATTAGAGAGTTTTTGCTGGAACTGTTTTCTTGTTCTTATTCACTAACAGTTGAGAAAGTGCAGTTTTTTTATTTTGTTAGCTAAAACTTGGTCTAATTAATTATTATGAATCTTACAATAAAAAAAAATGTCACAAAAGAAAGATGAAGAAAGTTTTTTTTAAATAATTTTAGAGAATGCAGGGTTAAATCCCCAAATTAACAAGCACTTTGGTTTTAAGTTTCTTTGCAGGATTCCGGAATGAATAAATCTATCAAGTTATCCTGAGTTAACCATTTTTTTTTTTTTACATTTGTAGATTTAGGGCCAACAGAGTCCTACCTGAGGGGCCCCAGTGGGAGTAACTGCAGAGTCGTCAATACCCAGGGCCAGATTCTTTAAGCGCTGAGCTGTGGCGCCCCCAAACTCCCTCGCCAAGTCGCTCAGTGGGTAAAGCTGCAGGTCTTTCACACTGGTTAATCCCAAAGCTTGAAGTCTCTTGGCAGTTTGGTGTCCCACGCCTGAACGTACAGAAACAAGACATGAAGAACACATAAAAATATCTGAAGGATCTGTCCAACTCCCCTGGTTTTATTCCCTTAATCTAGAGCTGAGAGATGAGAGAATGCAACAACAGACAGATGTATTTCTATGCTGATTACACAGTCCTTTATAGAGCAGCACACTTATGGAGTAAGATCGCTGTCAAAAAGGATGTATGCACAACTCTAACATTCGTATTCTAATTCATATGTCAAGTAAGTTCTTGTCATGAATAGAAAAGCTGGAAGTCTTGTGAATACAACTCTAATTTCTGAGGTGGTTGCTTCACCCAGTCCACCGTCTTACGGCATCTTTGAATCAGGAGCTGGCTGTGTTGGATGTGACCACGGATAGATTACGCCGCCCTGTGACGTCATCGTAACACAAAGTTGAATTAGTGTCCACAGACAAGGCACGAGGTCTTGGTCGTAGAAATCAGGGTTGTATTCACAAGACTTTGCAGTCACAGCTTTTAGATTCATACTTTCACAAAAACAAGAGTTTTAGGCACAAGAACCATGATGGACGTATAAAGACGAATACGAACGTTAAGAGTTGTGCATCCACCTTTTTGACAGCGATCTTACTCCATACACACTCATTATCTTAAAATGTGGTACTTTAAAGGAGGCTGGTTAGATACTGTAGCTTTTACTGCTTAATTTGAAAATCATTGTTAAAGATTACATTTGTATGTTAAGACAGCCGACCCCACAACTAGGTGGTAAAATCACAAATTACTTTATATAAATGTGTGGGAATTTGCTTCGGCATCAATGAGTACTACTGACTTCGAGTGAGTTAATCCAGCTTCGAAATAAATTAGCATGGGTACCGGGTACTTTTCTGAGGCCACTCAAACAGCCCATTATATCGCCGATGTTCTCCTGCAGCAAAACCGTCTGCTGATTTGGTTTGAAGGTGTCCGAAACCAGTTTGGCCAGAAGCTTGTTCGTGGCGATGCCAGCACAACCAGTCAAGCCGAGCTTGCTGTGGATTGCTTCTCTCATCTCCGCCGCCATTTGTGAACCTATAGCCAACCTTGGATGGCGATCGGCTTTAGCTTCTGCACCTGTGCAGAGAAACGAAACCAGTAATGTGACTGAGTGGGTCGAAGGAGAACATTCGGGGGTGAAACTGAAACCGGCAGGCAAATATTTGACGCATTTTAGCATCGCTGCATTTTTCAAAAGCCAGTTTCAGTGAGCCAGATGTTCAGCTGCGAACCACAAGCACGGCTTCGACTTACTGAAATGATTGAAGACATGTCCTTTGAATGAGAGGTTGTCAGACGCTGATGTCTGGGCAAGCCTTCTTTCGACCATCTCTGTGACATCCACAAAGTTTTCATCAAATCCAAGCCTTTCTACTAGTGGACAATAGGACATCAGGACCTCTGGAAAGGTGGCCAGGAAAGGCAAGGTAAGAAATTAAATATCTGTAAGTTTTGCTACAAAAAACACAAACGTCACTAAGTGTTTATTAATAATTCAAGTGCTAGACAAGAAATTGTGATTTTCTATCTTGCTTTTTTCTTATTTGAAATATATATATTTTTTACATTAAACTCTGGCTTCCTCAGATGTTGTAGTCCCACATCAAAAGTTTCCCAAATATCAACAGCGAGCAGATTGCTCTACAGACTGCACTTCGAAACAAGCAATAGAAAGTCGTTCATGATACAACTAAAACATAATTTATATTTGTTGACTCCCGCCGCCTAGTTTCCAATGCTCAATTTTACTTACACGCCACCTTTTACAAAGTACAGCTTAAAAACATGTGGTTCATTGGATACATTACAGTACATACAGTAAATTAGACCAATTATCTGAAAGCTGCTGTTTTGTCAGTATCTTCTGGTCTCCCAGCAAGTTGGAAAGAACATCAGCAAATCTCACAGTGAATAAAGTGCTGCTCCCCTTCAATTTGGGAAGGGCTATAAGACCTTAATCACAAACAATCTACAGTCCACAGCAAGAAATATTGTTCACAAGTGTAAAATAATTACGTTTGCTGACAATCTTTTCAGGAATAGACGTTGGGAAACTTAACTCCTACGTCAGACGGAACAAAGATTGCAGAAATAAAAAACAACACACTCTTCTGACCTCACTTGGCTTCTTAGATGTTTAGTCTCTATAGCAGCATAACTTCGATATGAAGAATAACTTCAGAATGAACCAGAAAACTCATGAATCGTCAATGAGATTTGTGGGAAGAGATTTTAATCCATAATTCGGGGTCATGTTTGGAGAAAACCAACAACAGCACATCAGCACACACTTTTCATATCTACTGTCAATCCGGGAGCGGCAGCAAAACCATAATGTTATTTCAAGAGAGACTCGCCTTCTATTAAAAAGTGATCAACTATATAGGGGTTGGATTGCTGCCCTGATTGCATGCATCAATAGACGTGTATGCAAAAATCCCTTTTTGATACAAACAACTGCTGTGAGCTCTGCTGTGTTTTTTATTTAGCCAACTTTGGTCTTAATTTTAAAGTCACCTTTAAAATTATACAAAGGAATTGCTGGATAAGAGAACAATCTGATGTGTTGCAATGGTCTGGGGAAAGTTCTGAAACAGTTGCTTGTCTAAGATGAATGTTTGAACCCCAATAAGCTGATAATTGATGGCAGATAAAGCCTGACTGCACAGACCTAATTCAAGTTTTTTGCTTCCAAAGTTGATTCTACAAGTTGTATTCAATAGGCGCAAACTGTTAGATATCCCTCAGGCTTACCTGTGACTTTGTAGGACATTTCTCTGTAGTGTGTCAGGTCTTCTCCTTTCACCAGAACCAGGTCAGGGCATTTCTCCTTAGCATCAGCAACAGACATCAGCTTGGTGAGGCCTTGCTCCCTGGCCACATAGTTGCAGGTGACAATAATGTATTTCTGCTGTATTCCTGGTGGTAGAAGAAGATGCATTAATCTTTACCACCAAGCACAATTATGTTTATTGCCTTTTATGAACCTTTACCTAACGGGACATTTCTTAGAGTTGGGTTTCTGATCATTTCCACTTGGGCATAAAAGCAGTCCAGGTCAAAATGCAGAATGACTCTGTGTGCAGATGCAGGACAGTGGATGACTGACCCTGAAATAAAACAAATAAGCAAAAACAATCACCCACAACATGCATCGTAGCTCCAGGTGAACGTGCGTCAGACATACGAGTTTACCTAAGCTAGCGGCTGCGGAAGTGATCGAAGCGGATTCCGCGAAACAGCTTTTCCACTGGCTTTCGTCTTCCTCCTCCTCAGCGTCGCTGTTATTCATCACAAAAATAAGTGTGTGAGTGAGTTTGTTTACTCTGTGACGCCAGAGGTGGCGTGGACCGAGGAGCAGCGACTGCAGGGGCATCCGGATTGTATGTACGTCAGAGTCGCCGCCATCTTGGGAGGGGCATATACCTGCTAACAGAAATAAAAGGGTGATGAACTACTTTTGTTTGAAATGGTTTATTTACATTAATAAAAATATCGATAAAAGTACAATAAATAAGTAAATAAATTAATCAATTAGTGAAACTAGATTATGAAATAAAACTATGAGTGACTGAACAATTGTAATCAAAACAAACCTTTAAATTGTGAAAATTGTGATAGAAAACCTCAAAGTTCCTTTGTCCTCAATTATTAAATCATAATTATGCTGACTTATTTTTTATTTTATTTATTTAGTTGGTTTTTTTTAAATAATGGTGCTAAAATAGATTTAGGACGATTGTTATTATTATAATAACTGGCTTCTAAAAAATAGATGGTTCCAAACATATTTTTAAAGAAATATTTTGAAGAAAAACGTAATTACTATAAATAAAATGTAGAAGGTTATTCAAGGTTGGTTTTATACTATTTAAGGATACTTTAATACTGCATGTAAAATTTTATTAATTAGCAGAAACTACATTTTATGTCTTAGTTAGATATCACCGTTTTTTTATGAAAAAACTATCATAGCATCCAGTTATTGTATCTACAAATGGGCCACTCAAAACTAGCTTAGAGGAAACGTTAGTGCTTATTCTGTTCCCAGCTTATTTTGTTTTCAGAGCAGAATTCACCAATCACGGTACGGCGGCCATCTTGACGCCTGTACGTCATGTCTCCTTTGTCTTTACGTAACAGCGCCATCAAGTGACATGGAGGAATTACTGCCGACCGTTTACCCATCCCAACAAAACCAATTAACGTTATTTGTCGGTCAATTAAACCAAATAAAAATGATAATAAATATATTTATATTTATCTGTGTAAAATTTAACACAACGAGTCACTTCCGAAGTTGGCAGAACCTATATAAGCGGGTTGTTAGGTTCAGTTGGAGTTTACATCAGGTGGGTTAAGGCTAGTTGTTGGGTGAATCTGACCGTTTGTCCTTCTTTTTGGCCATGTTTCCTTCCTCTGGTCTTTTTAGTCACACAAACTGCCCTCTCTCGCACCGTGGGTCTTGTGAGAAGCCCCACTGTTTGTACAAACACGCCACGGAACCGAGGGAAAGGTGTGTTGGCTCCAGTAAATCGGCCGCGGTGGATTTAACAGGTCAGTGGTTCCAGGCGTTTCCTTAACGGTTCCGCCGTTTAGTTACGCAATATTGTATTTATATATAAAGAAAGAATTAAAACAAAAAAAAAATCATTTACATAGGAATTATGAACGTTTAGAGTAAAGCATTTAAAGTTCAGTAAGCATTGTTCATCAAAGTACTTTATTTTAATAATGCTGTCTAGAGTTACTATATATGTGTATATAAGTTAAATTTAGATGTTTAAAGCAAATAGAAAATAGCTTATTTCAGTCCCAGGCAGTCATTTCCCACCTCTGATGAATAGAAGTTATTATTTACTGTAAGATTGAGTATATTTAAGATCCTTTTAACACATTTTACCAGGTTCACCAGTAAACTACTGCTGCAAACTACAATTACATCAATGAAAGTGTGTTATCTGGTTTGTTTTTTGGGTTTTTCCTCCATCTCATCCATCTCAGCACCATCATGGTTTCCTTCTTTTTTTCAAACAAATCAAATCCAAAATACTTGATGTATCCCAAAGGGAAATAAAATTTGAGATACATATTCACCCTAACATCCACTATCTAATATACCCCCCCCCCCCC
>JAVLVB010000124.1:3660180-3710810 GCA_032876305.1 Orestias chungarensis | reverse complement strand
CTGTGATTGTTGTGAAATCTTACAGCTGCTGGAGGGAAGGATATGTCAAAACGCCTCTCAGCGCACCAAGGATCTACTCTAAACAATGTTCTCTATTAACTTAACCTCTGTTTTTTCCATCACTTCTCTTATATTCTGCATGTTGCTGTTAATTCATCTCTTATTCTACACTTTTGAGCTCATCTTAAACATGTAGCGATATTTCATTGACAGTGAAATGCATCCACATTTCTCTACAAAAATACTGTAAAATCCTGGAAAAAATCCTGGAAAATCCTTTTAATTTTCTTTTAGGAAAAATGCACTTCAAACTTTTGATGCTTTTCTTTTTGCTCCATGTCAAACAGGGAATCGGCGTGAAAGCAGCTTTGCTCCAGTGAACGACAACTCGCTGCACGAGCTGGAAAGACTCGACAAGGAGATTGAAACTGTAAGGCACGAAGTGGAACAGGAGCAACGGCGCCTCTCGTGCTATCAGACCAACCAGGCGGACAGAAGCGGCAATAAACCAAAGGTTGAAGCAAGTCTTTCGTATGCCTTCCCTTCAAGTAAAGACCATAAATCCCACTTTCAAGCCAACAAGTACGTGGTCGACAACTCAAAACCAAGGACTGATTTAGAGTACGATCCGCTGTCCAACTTCTCCGCTGCCTTGCGGTCCTACAGCTCATCAGGCAAGGAGCACAAAGTGAAAAACCAACAGGAAGGAAAAAGCTCAAGGTCTATTCATCTTGGTGAAAAGCCAAATGCTCATCAAGCCCAGATGTATCAACCTCCATCTCCAGACTTGCTGGATGACGCCATTGAAGATGGCGTCCTGGTTATAGACGTTTCTTTGTCACCCGTCAGAACGAGTGATCAAACTGAAAATACTGCTGACTCGACTTCGGCCAAATCCTCCCAGGACGCAGAAAGAGACACGAAGGAGATTAAGGCTGTGAACGTTTTTTGTGGTTCTCCGTCACATGAAGTAAAAACGAAGGTGGTAAATGCTGCCGCTTTATCCGCATCAAGTGATGGCGCGAGCAAAGCGTCTGAATCAGTCGTATCTACTCCAGAGACACAAAAATTTTACTGGAAAGATGGAAGTGTTGTTGACTTAACTGGATTTTTAGAAAACTTTGAAAGAGAATGTGTTCCTCAGACGGAAACAAGTTGTAACGTTGATAAAAGTAAATCACAACCACACAAGCGACCAGATTTCGCCCCTCAACTCAAACGGCGGTCCCCTGATCCGGCCTTGAAAACCGACCAGGGCGAGGTTCCTAGTCCCTCTTGTTCGCAGAACGGACCACCGCATGTGAGAGACGTAGAAAAATCCGTGACGCTAGCAAACCTGAAAGCTTTCATGAACCAGAAACAAGTGGAGGCAGCACAAGGAAGCAGTCCGATTCAGTCCGAATCCACAGAGCAGCCTCAAATGGGAGAAGACGAAGTGATCATAATAAACTCGAGCCCTGAGAGTGTCGATGAGGAAGATGAGAGCATTTACTCTGATATGGAGCTTTCTGAAAGTGACCCAATGGAGGAATGCTACAGGATCTTCATGGAGGCTAATGGCAATGAAAAAGGAAACGAGCAGAGTGACACGTCTGTAAGTGTATCGAAGTATCTCTTCTGTTACAACGTGAAGATGTGCTCATTCACTCTTTCAGATTAGAGCCGACATGGGAGCGAAGAAACCAGAGGTAAACGCCAGCGCCCAAACTTTAACGGGGAAGAAGAGGGTGGCTCATGAGTCCAACAATTTGGAGGTGAATGCTCCACACCTCACAAATGAACACAGTTAAGCTGATGTTAATAAGTTTAACATTTAAGTTTATTGTCTCATTAGCAACCCCTGGCCAAGACTAGACCTCAGCCTCAGGTGTTGGTGCCTCTGCGGGAGCCTGCGACTTCAGGCTCCCGGCCTTCTGTGTGTTCAAAGATCCAGCAAGTTCAGCAGAGAGCCTCGATGATTACCGCGCCGATTAAAGCCGGTCAGAATTTAACTTCCACTTTTAGTCGGAAGAAGCCAGAGACACAAGGCGTACCTTCTGCTTTAACCACGAATATTCCTCAGCCTGCTGGAGTTCAGAACGGTACGTTTTCGTGGAAATGTACAGTTTTTATTTCAATTATTGATGTAAAGGGCAGTTTTTCAAAGTAAAATGTCGTAAGAATAAGTTCCAGGTGCTGACATTGGCTATTATCTATAATTATTGGGCACAAGTTGCATGGTTAAACACACCCAGAGCTATTTCAATGTTTTTATTCATTTTTATTATTGTTCTTGTAGCTTTCCCATCACGGTTTATATCCAGTGTTGGGTTAAATAGCCACGTTTTGTACTCCAATAAAAGTAGCGATACTCTTAAGATAATTTTAATAAAGAGTAAAAAGGTAATTTGTAAAAAAAAAAAAAAAGGCTTCATCAGTACTGGATGATCACATAACCAGATACTTTCTATTGGTTTGAATTGTTTAAATAAAATTAGTCTAAAAGAGAAAAACAGGGTAATGTGCAAATCCTGGTGTTGGGGTCTACAATGAAAAAAACTACTTACAAAATGACCGATTTTGAAACAGAAAAAAGACGTTTCCAAATCTGGTTTTCTACTTAAAGCTAATTATTATTAAAATAGATCATGTATGTATGTTAGAACAAGGTAAAGGGCTTTCAGTGACAGTAGATATTGTTCACAATTCTCCAAATGGCACAACAAATCTAAAGTTACATTAGAAAAAAGACAAAACAAGAGGTCCCACGTTAACGTAAACTCATTTGAAGTTAATCTTCAGATTGAGTGAACACATGTACTTCTGGTTTGATACACAGCTTATTTGAACTGTGTCCCTCCTGGAACGGCCGTGATCGAGGTGGGCAACAACGTGCACTTGATCCTCCCGCATGGCAGCTTCCCTCTCTCCGTCTCCGCCACTCCCAGCCCCGTTGCTTCTGTGCTGACTCCAGTGAGTCGGCTCCATGCAATCCCAAACGCGACCCGCCAGACGAACGCTCCAGCTGCGGTGACCCAGCTGCTCAGATATCGCTCGATGGCACCCGTGCTCATCGCTGCTCCTGCGAGACGACCTGCTTTCAACACGGCTTTCGGATCAGCATCTCTACAGTCGACAGTCGGTGCTTCCACAAGTACACAAGCGGGGGCCCTGGCAGCTACTAAGGTAAAAAAAAAAACAGCCATCTAAAGCACTTCAACTATTTATGCAAGTAATTGCCCCACAAACGCAATCGTTAACATAATTTGACAGCAATAATTGCGATACAATAATTACTATTGAGTTGGTTTATTGACGATTCTGGATCAGTTTTAGTCAACTCTACCAAAAATAAGCTGAGTGAATGAATCCTAAATCCTATGGTTATTCTGGTACAATTTTTTTTTTCTTACCACACCTGGAAAAAACAAACAAACGGCTGAATCACCTGCTCTGCATAAAGTCCAGCTCTCCAGAGTTCAGCTGATGACTTGATTATTTGAGTCAGGTTTGGTGTAGTCGTGACCTATCTAAACGTTTTGGACAATCGTATTTTGAAGAACTAGTTGCCTTTCCTCAAGGGAAACGCAGTCTTCTTTCAGGCAAAACAGTGCGGCTTTTGTCCACACTGGCCGCCACAATCGACCAAAACTGACACTTCTTTAGTGTTGCTGTAATACGTCGACGTTCTGCTCTTGTTGTAACTCTGGTTGGCCAGCCATTCCGAAAAGGTTCACCACTGTTCCATGTTGTCTTTGCTTAGAAATCACTTTGTTGAAATGATATTACCTTTGTTTCACTTCTGTTGAGCTCATTTATATCTGGGTTCCTAAAAAGTGTGGTTAACCAGTCATTATGAACTACAGCGGCAATAATTTCCAGACGGAACCAGGTTTACTTTGATAGTTTGCATTTTTCTTAATTTATTACCATTTTCTTACATGTTTCAACTTTGAAAAAACAAAAATGACAAAAGTAAAACCAGAACTAATTTGAAAGGGGCGAAAAATTCTGTTAACACAATCCAACACAAATCTTTGTCTTTCAGTCACTGCCAGTTAAACGTAAACTGAAGCAGCAAAGTGAGGCAGCGAAGGACAAAGTGCCCCACGATGTCCGTCAGCGTTACGTCAGCATGTTCACGGAGGAGTTTCTTAAGACATCAGCTGATACCAATGAAGCTTTCGAGAAGGTGAGCATGTCATGCTTCCAGATCCCCTCTTTACTCACAGACATGAGTAATAATTCTCTATCCCGGTGTTTAATGATGGCAGGCCCTCATGGAGGAGAAGAGCGTCTACAATCGAAGTGTCAACAAGCTCAGATATCTGAGCATCGCGGTGAACGCCCTCAAGAGAATAAAAAACCAAAGCGCTGCTTCCAAAAGTGGGAGAAAAAGAAACATGATAACATCTGACATTCAGTTCAGTTGAATAATAATCCATGTTTTTTTTTAATACAGATGAAACACAGACACAGAATCAAAGACCAAAAGGCAACATCCCATTTAATCCAAAGAAGATGACACAAAATGGTGAGATACTGAAATATTTGTTTTTTATGACATTTTCTTAATTTATATATATTTTTTGGCTCTTTTCGTTTTGTTTCCTTCAGCAGGTGACGTGGTGTTGTATGAAATCTTGAAGGGTTATACTTTGACTGATGAACAAATGACAGAAAACAACTATCCGGTCCAACATCCAGAAAAACCTGGTTCCGCTGTACTTTTTTCTGACAAGAAAGTGAGCGCGGATCGTAAGTAACCATGTTCTATCTCTGCTGTTCACATGCTGGGCCACTAGAGGGCACCTTCAACGCGTGGATTGGTAGTGAGCATCAGCTTGCAGCTCTCTAAATGATTTCTTCTTGTTGCCAAAAAGCCCTCAAGAGGATCTGCTGTCGGTGCGGGGCAACATACTCTGTAAGCAAAACAGGGAAACACCTCCGAACAGAAGAGTGCAACTACCACTATGGGAAAGGAGTTACAAACCGAGGTCAGCAAACAATTTGCGCAAAATATATCGAAGCAAATCTGAATGCATTTGTTAAAATTGGAGAATGTGCAAATAAAGTAGAAGCATCAATAATGTGTTGCATCCTTCAGTGCCAGGTGGAGTAGAGACGCGCTACAGCTGCTGCCAGGGAGTCATGGGAGCTCCGGGATGCCAAATGTTTAAGGTAGAGAACACGTTTAGTAGACTGTACAAGTTATCTGATAAAACATGACTAATAAAGGTTTATTTCTATAATTTTTTAAATCTCACTTAGTTGCACGTCCACGAATTCCTTAGCCTGGATGGGTTTGTATGTACGGCGCCCAGAAGTCCCTCGGACGTGAGCTGTCCCGGGGTTTATTCCTTGGACTGTGAAATGGTAACCAAATTATTTTTGATTTGAACTTTCTATTACTCAAATGTACGCATCAGCGTTTGCATCACGTCTTATCAAAACTATGAATGATGTGTGAACTCCACCAGTGTTACACAGTTAACGGCCTGGAGCTGTCCAGAGTGTCGGTGATCAACTCTAACCTTCAGGTCATCTACGACACTTTTGTCAGACCTGATAGCGAGGTCATCGACTATAACACGAGGTAACGACTGTAGAAGGGAGTCCAAGGTGTACAGTTGAATCCACAATGGAGCTGAACATAGAAATGTTCACACCCTACAGTATATACATTTGTGATTTGTTATTAAACCACAACCATTTGAGTGGTATTTAATCAGAACGGCATGATGAAAATGAACTATGTGCTTCTGGATGACGAATGGAAAAGAATCTGGAACCATCGATGGCATTTCAACAAACAAATTCAAGTCAGGACTCTGGGTTAATGTTCATCGCTCTAAATTGTCAATATTACTTCCATTTAGAAATAATGGGTTCAAATTAGGATTATTTAGTCTAGAGGGTTTGCACGCATTGTGCTTGGCGTCAGTGCTACTAAGCATTAAGCTCTACTTGCAGTGACGGCCTGTTAAAGGCTAGTTTGTGATGAATAAATGGCTCAGGAAGGGTACCTAACAAACTAATCTCAACTCCTTACACTGTATTAAAGTCCCAGACAAGTGACTGCTTTGTAATGAAAAGTTTTTTATTTTGGTTATATAAAGATATAAAACAGAAAACCTATAACAGCTTTAAAGTTGAGAATGTAGAATTTTCTTTAAAAAAAGTAGAACCAAACACAACACTCGATTGATGCATCAACATACTCTCTCTCTCTCTTGGTTATTTGTAGTTCAAAGCCTAGCTGGAAAATGTCTGCTTTTTTCTATGTTTGTTTGTAATTTCAATTGCACCAACTTTTTTTATTTTATTTTATTTTATATATTTTTTTAAATGTACTGGTATTTCCATGCTTAAAATATCTGTAGGTTTTCAGGCATCAGTGAGGAGGATGTGAAAGGTAACCATACCTCGCTCAGGGAGATCCAAGAGACTTTGTTGAGCTTCATCAGTGCTGACACTATTCTGGTTGGACATGGCCTGGAAACAGACTTTTGTTTACTAAAGGTGACTGTTGCAAACTTTATTATTATTATTTTACCCTTTAACCTGATATTTTCAAAGATAGTGGGTTATGGTTTATTTTTTATATTTTTTTTAATCATTTGTATTTTATTTTTTTCTTGTTAAAGTATTTGGTAGGTTTTTTTATGGTAGGGTGGCCATTTTATTTACACACGGTTCCAACTGTATAATTTATTTTCTTGTTTTTTGTTTAAGTGTATTTATGTATTTAGTAGTAAAAAGGATAATAACGAAACAAACACTGGTGCTTTCTTTTACTCCTCATGAGGCAGCTAGGTGGTTTTTTTTTTGGAGGAGGAAATTATTAAGTCCACAGAAGCGTCCATGTAAAAAGACACCCCAATATTCACAGTTCAAAACAGTTTATTTTTCTTGTTTTCTGTTCGGACTATAAGGTAAGCCTCGAAGGGTTTGACGGGAGCTGCCGATGTTTGTTTTTCTCTGCTGTAGTTGATTCACGGGACTGTGGTAGACACATCGGTGGTCTTCCCCCATCGTCTGGGTCCCCCTAACAAGCTGAGCCTCAACAGGCTCACAGCCGAACACCTCCGGAGGATAATTCAAGAGAGTGGTGGGTTGCTACTTTCCAAGCAACCGTTTTTATTTATTCCGGTACCCTTAAGATCTTACAGCCACTCATGTTTGAGTCAAATGGAAATGAATAAAAACTGGAGTGTATTTTAAAACTTCAACATGCTGCTGATAATGTTAAATCGGTGTACCGCTGTTTCTCCCAGTTTGTGGCCACGACACCGGAGAGGATGCTACCGCTTGCATGGAGCTTATGCTGTGGAAGCTGAAAGAAGATGGGAAACTGAAAAAATGAAAAGCCGACTCGCTGATTATACATAAAACAGGAAGTGCTTGACTGATTTTGGGATGTTGGGTGTGTTCAGACATGTAGGCCTGTTTAATTTTGATTTACTTTGTTTGATGAGATTTGTTTTCTGTTAATGGAAGTTTAAGTTAAAGCCCATATACCATGTCAGTAATAATATTTATTAGACTGAACGATAGAGCTATAATAAGTAGTTCCCAATTAAAGGCATAAAATCAAATTTGTGTGTTTTTTTTTTTTTTTTTCCCTTTCAAATTGGATCCAGCCAATAAGGATTCAGCTTGTAATGGCTAATTAATTTCAGGCGCACATAGGTTAATAGCACAGGTGTGCTGCATTCTGTGATAACCTTCCCAATAAGGAAAGGTCAGGATAAGTGGAAGCCAGACTCAATATGGTGATAACCATAAATACAATTGCCCGATTAAATTGTTCTCTACAAACAAATTCTGACTTCCGTCTGCTAGTCAGACTTTCTCTTTTTCTGTTTTCCACCACAGCACTTCCTGAAACAGAAGCTGCAGGTTTTGAAAAGGATGAAGATGAGGAGCAGATCTATAGCGAGGAGGAAGGTCAGGACGTCCAGGCTGTGGTACTGGTACCAGGTGAGCTCGTGGGCCTGGACCCTCAGGTGTCTGGCTCCTTTGTTTCTCATGGTGTACTCGATCCAGAAGACCGCCTCGTCTCTGGGGGTCATAGGTCGATCGTGGTGGATTCTGGACAGTCGCATCATATTTTCTTTGTAGCTGTGGATGGATATGTAACTTCTGTATGAACCAAGCAGGTTGCCACAATACCGTTTTTTTTAGCCCAACATGGTAAAGCTTAATAAATGAATTGAACAAAAGATAATGAATTAATATTCTGAAAAAAGTGGAACTGATAGATTTAGTACAAATGGGACTAAAGAAAAAATGGGCGTACTTAGTACAAAAATGTCATGTTATGACAAATCTTTGGGAAAACTGCCGACTTCATCAACTTCCTCCACAAGGATGACACCCAACAAAAAGGTCACTTGATTTAAATAACAAAATAAAATAAAATAGGCTTTGTAAAAACAAGTTCCCGAGGTAGAGTGGAGAGGTTTAGGCTCTTAAGTTGCTTGGTTTTATACAGTCTGTTATTTGGGGCATCTGCAGATGTTTGTTTACTCTGTTTTATCAAGGCCCATATCTGTGCAGCTCTCTACCAGGAAAACCTCACAGCACTCCTACAGCTGACAAGCTTCTTAGAGAGCTTTTTGTTTTGTTTGTTTTTTGTTTCAGCAGGACTTTGCACTTTCCTACATTCTGACATTACTCAATTATTGAATCTATTCTTGTATACATTTTATACAATATTCAGCTTTTCATTAACTGTAAGAAATCATTAAAGGGAGCTGGACTGAATGAATTTACTTAATGAGGCATGTTCTTCGATTGACTCACTAAAATTATTTCACTATGATGTACAAAGTTATTAGGATGCACTCTTATTTTTCAAAAACTGTACCCTTAATTCACTCAACTAAACCAATTAGAAAATTTCTCATTATCCTTGAATTGTTAACTTAAAAACTTACGATTTGTCATTTATGACGGTTTTGATCGCGTCTCTGAGGCTCTCGGTTGTCATAAAGTTCAGGTTCTGAATGACTGCAGCTCCTTTGACCTCCATGTGAACCATGTTGTCTGGCTGGTCAGCAAACATGGGGATTCCCACCAAGGGAACACCGTGGTAGATGGCCTCATAGATCCCGTTCGTCCCACCGTGAGTGATGAAAGCTCTTGTTTTAGGATGACCTGGCAGGAACAAAAGCATAAAAACGAATAATTAGGTATTTTTCAAGCTGAAGCTAATAAATAAAAAAGGTTGCAGAGCTATGAAATTAAATGGGATAGTATCTATCTCTCGTACATCCAAGTAAGAAGACGGATGTTTACACTGTACAGTATCCAGCTAACAGTCCTTTGAATAATACATTTCATTTTAATCAATAACTTTAGTTCTAAATGGAAGGCAACACAACTTCTGCTAAAAACATTTCATATGTTTCAGACTTGGCAGTGTGAGAAACGGGCAGATGACTACACCATGTGCTTCTACAACTGAACTGGTTTTGTTTTGAAATAAAATGAGCTTCTCTCACCCAGCAGGTCATTCTGAGGGATCCAGTTAAAAAGCCCGGTGTTGGAACCTAAGGTTGTTGGTTTCTCCCCGTTATATCGCCACAGTACCTAGAAACAACACAGAAGATAGTGAAATTAAAAATGTAACGGCTTTCTTCGTTTAAATCAACCCTTAAGTGAGATACATTGCAACTAGATGCCGAGAGAGACATTGGCGTAGAGGATATGCGGTTTGCCCAAAATTATTAATGAAAGACGCAAACTTCCTCCTTCACTCTCTGCTTTTTGGTCTCTCTGCAACCAAGCCTCCTTTTAAGGTCTGCTGTGATTTGCAGTCAAAGCTCAGGTGTTATTTGAGGTATTTTAGTTTGCAAATTATCTGCTACCACTTCCAAAAACAATGACTTTCTCCCATGCCCATGGATCAAAACAACTGTTCATTGTGACGTCGTGGGAAACAAAGATGGTAGCACTCTAGCGGTGAATCTGAAGAGGTCTCTGACTGAAGACTAATGCTGTGTGACGGTCTTGTGATTATCGATCAATGTTAACTACACAATTTTCAGGCAGCAGAAATGATCCAAAAAGAAAGTGGCCAAAAAGAACAAAAAGAAAGTCTTAAAATACAAATCTAAACTCACTCAGCAGAGCTACTTAACAGAGGTACTCCAACATGATTAACACAATTCTAGAGATTCACAAATCGAACTTGGGCTATAGATGGTAAGGAGATGGCGTTAGTATAATATGAGTAATGTTGGAATAGCTGTTAAATAAGAATATTATAACAAAAATTTATTTGTCAGATTAATCCTGTATAACTAAAGGTAGGATAAATAAAATAATTGGTTGTGATTGTGCAAGGAGTGCATAGTTATTTATAAGGTCCATAAATCTATAGATTAGGATTGAGTTTAGAAATGTTGCATCAGATGTTAAACGAGGGCAAAAGATTGACTATTTAACTGACCTTCTGGGGAAGCTGAGCAAGTGCCGATGCTATTAGGTTAGCTTTCTCTGTGGTTACATTCTTAATCATGGATCCTAGAGTGAAAACCACAAAACCATCCTCCCCAGAGCTCTGCACAAATTCTTCCATGTCCTGGAAAATCAGTAATAGTTTATAGTTGGTTTATGTGATTTGATTTCCATTAAATCAAAATGTGATTTATGTAACATTATTCTAAATAAGCACTACCTTTGGTAAAGGTTTCGCTGGTCTGCAGTGAATCCCTCCAACAAACTTAAAGTTGGGAAGGATTGGACGAGGAAAATCAAAATCCCAGTAGGTTCTTATCAACCAGATGTCTGCCTTTCCCATCAACTCACAGGCACTGGTTGGAGTTCCTGCAAGAGTTAAAGCATTTTACAGCGGTTTGCAAAAATATTTACACGCCTTCAACTTTATATATTTAGTCACATCACAACCCCAAACAATGGTATTTCATTGGAGTTTTAAGTGAAATATACTAGAAGTGGTATACAATTGTAGACATTATTTAAGATATGGCGGCATACAGTTGTAAAGTGGAAAGAAAATTACACCTGACTTAAAATCTTCACACACTGAAAAGTGCAGTGTTGAAAAGTATTTGTCCTTTTTACTGATTACAGCCAGTTCCCTTTTGAAGTTGCCTGATATTTGCTATTGACTAATTAGCAGCCACTTGTATGTAATCTAATCTTAGTGCAAATATAGCTGGTGTGTGATGATCGAAGAGGTTAATAGAATATAAGGGAGAAAAACAGCATCATGAAGTCCAAGGATAAAGTTGGTCAGAAGCTTAAAGCAGGTTTGGGCTTTAAAAGATTTCTTGAGCTTTGAACATCTCATGTTAAAACCATAATTCAGACATAGGAGTATGGAACGACAGTAAACCTACCAAGACAAGGCTTTCCACCAAATTTACTGGCGGAACAAGGAGGGAACCCATCGAAGATGCAACCAAAAAGCTCATAGTGACTCAGGACAAAATACAACTACAATGACGACAAGGTGGACTTTATTGAAGAGGAGCGTGAAGAAAGCCACTAGCAAAAGAAACCCATAAGATTTGTTTGCAGTTCACCCTAAGCAATATTTGGGATACAGCAAACATGAAGTAAAGTGAATTGGTCAGAAGAGACCAAACCTAAAGTTTTTTGGCCAAAAAGCTATTTTTGGTGAAGGACTAATACTACACGTCACTCCGGACACACTCCCAGCTGTCAAATATAGTGGTGGCAGCATCATGCTATGGTCAGAGTTGATGGGAAGATGGATGTAGCTGAATACAGCGCGACCTTGGAATGAGTCTGCAAAACACTTAAGACTGGGACAGAGGTTCACCTTCCAGCAGGACACGACCCGACCATCTACACAAAGACAGGGCTGCAACGATTTTAAACAATATTTTTTGCGTGTAATGTGACAACATGTGGAAAAGCTCAAGTGTGGATACTTCTACAAGACACTGTATGTCACAAACTTTAGTAAACCTTTCTAAAAGAGCTTTAGGACTTCATACCATAAAGGCATTCTTATTATTTTATCTTTGTTGAAATGCTCACCTTTGACTTCTGAGTAGTGTTCATCTAACGCGTTCCACATAACATAATCGATTACGACGTCCTGCAGAGCGTAGAAGAGGACGTTCCACAGTCTCTCTGAGAAGTTCATCTTGTCTGTGAGTTTGCTCATGGCACCGGGGACATAGGAAGGTGGAGCAGGTAGCTGACCACACATCCTCTCCCAGTTATGAGCCAAGGAAAACCGCAACGACAAAACGAGAGGGATGCCCAAAATATCTGCAGTCAAGTCACTGCCAGGCAGGAGGGGGTCAGCAAAAAGCACGTCAAAGTTTTCCTTCTTCAGCTTCTTCATCAGGGTTTCTGATTTGACCACCCCATCCAGCACCTGAAGATTATTCTGCAGGTCAGTCCTCATAATGTCCATATATTTTATGTAGATTTGAATGTAGTTCATGTGATCTATCTCGTACATAGAAAAGTAATTATACTCTTCAAGAAGATCCTCCATAGCCTCCAGTGAGACGGAGACGTCAAAAGGTTCATAACGGAAACGAGACGGTTCGCTGCTGTTCATGAACATCGATGCGCTCGGGATCAGGACCGTCACCTGGTGTCCTCTGTCCACCAGCGTCTCCAGTACCGGCTTCATGTTGAGCCAGTGGCTTGCTTCAGTGTACCACACCAAGATCTTTCCTCCGTTTGAGCTTCTTGCTGCACAAAGTAGCAGCAGGACACAAACAGGGAGACAGATCTCCATGGTGGCTGTTTGTCCTCAGGAAAAACAAGTTCCCGTCTTTAGAACAGGTACACGGGAGATACTTATTAACTAAACGAACTCTGACTCTGTCCTCTTTGTGCTGAAATACACAAGATAACAGACCCACCCCATGAGAACAGTTGGAGGTAAAGGGTCATGGCTGCAAACCTAGAAGTTAGAGCAAAAGAGTTAGAAAAATAAGAATGATGTGTTTTACATACAAATGTTTCCAAACTTTATCTTTGATTAGCTGTCGTCTTTCTTCAGCAGTCACTTTAGAGAAAGTGAATAAAGCACTTCAACAATGCAAATGAAAATCATGGGATTTATAGTAATACGAATAATAAATGTTTATTTGCAAGCAGGAATGATTTGACAAACAATAAAAATCTAACAATCCAACACTGATATTAAATGAAACTATATGGGTAGGGCAGGGCCATGTTGTGGTTGGCCTTAAAGGAGAGATGATGAATTTCTGAAAATGATGCAAAATATAACTGTGAACCATTGAAGCATCTTGTAGGACCGTAGAAATGTGGTCAAATGAGGAGGTTTGAGTGATAACACGAGCAGCTTGGCTCTGAACTGCCTGGAGCTTGTGAAGGGATTTCCTGGGTGGATCAAACCGAAAGGAGTTGCAGTAATCGATTCATGGTGTCACAAGGCTGTTTAAAAACAAAAAATGACTGTAGAGTGAGATGGGTGACAGAGGGGTGAAGCTGATTTATATGCATAGGTGAAAATAAGCCGATTGGGTGAGACTGTTGATAAGGGAAGTAAAGGTACTGTCATGAATGACTCCCCCACTCTTAACTTGAGAACAGGAGGAAAGCAGGGAGGGGATTGGGAAAATATAATTTGGAGATAACCGTTTTATTTCTTGAGAAGCTTTCTTTTTGTACAAATCACGTTACATTATTTAAAAAATGTGTTTTTATATTGGTAAGCACTGTATATGCATTTAACCAACACAAAAGTGTACATAGTTGTGATGTGAAAGGAAAATGTTTGGTTGAACTAAAACTCTGGAAATGTAGAGAGCATCCAGTGTTATATTGAGGTATAAGAAGACACTGAATTAGTTTATCTAGACAGTTTAAGCAGCTGTTCTGTGAAATTGTCACAGGTTTGTTAGTGACCATACTACATCATTGTGAAACACAAGGAACAGAGCAGACTGGTCCATAATGTACAGTAAAAGCATGGTTAGATTAAAAAACTATCAAATTTTGATCAGAGATCATAGAGATTATAGAGATTCGTTCCATAAATCATACAAAAATCTGGAAAAAGTCGAACTGTACATCTGCGAATGCATGGTTCTCCACCTCAGTTGAGTGTTCATAGAAGAGCTGCAGAGATCCAAATTCAGTTAGGAGAATCTGTTGCAAGGAAATCTGTTAAATGCACATCCCAGCATTCTGGTGTTCACGGCACAATATGAAGACAATATCAATTGTCAAAAGAAAGCTATAATAAGTCTCTTTTTGAAGTTGATCCAAGCCATGCAGCGGATGCAGCAAACATGGAGGAATCATTCAAGACCAATACATCCTGTTTCTCATGGTCGTATTTGATAAAATTCTTCCACTTTTATTAGCTTCAAGCCTCATGACGTTCATAGAAGCATAGAAAATTACTGGAAAAAAATTAGATATAATAAAATTAGCTTAAAAACACAAAGAGGTGATTTCAAAACACAAACTAGTGTTATGGTTTTCTTCAGTAAAATATATTTCTTCTAGTTTTAGTTGTGGCCTCAACAAGCCAAGCCATATTATCCAACATTATCTTACGTATTGTCTTTCAATCCTGCAGCCTTAGGTATGCATCCCTATTTTCAAAACACCTTAATCAAAGAAATATCGCATTACCAGACCTCTGATGAATGTGAGGAGAGAATGTAACCATTTTATTCTGGTGTTTTTAAGAGAGTAGCTAAAACACAAGTGGGTTGACTTAACTGAAACTGCAGTGAGCATGCATGTGTTTTGCCGCCTGGTGCGATGCAGGGGGAACGCATATCCATGGGGAAAAAAAGACTAACACAACACCTGAGGAGGTTCTTTTATGCTGAGAGGTAATATGTATAAGTGCTCATGCTGCATAACAACCCCCAGCCTTAAAGCAATAAATGTCACATATATAAAACATTTTTGACTCCAGCATGACTTCATTTATTTAACATTTTTGGAAATATTTTTTATTAATTCAGGGCACTTAAAAAAAAGAAGAAGAAATTTTTATTCTATTTACCAGATCACATAACTTACAGACAACAGGTTTATTATATAAAAATCACGTTTAGGAAAATCTCTCTATTACATCTAAACTTTAAACTTAATTGTAAATGAAAAAGCCAAATGTGGCTAAAACTGATTTCTCCTATAACTGACATTAAATATTTTATTAGCTGTCTAATTCAACAACATTTAAATTTGCTACATGTTGTAAAATAATTTCTAAATGTACTGGGCTTCCGCAGCAAGACCTTCATAAACCTGCTGCTGTTACCTTAAAGTTAGTCATGTTAGTCCACCCTTTGCTGTTAATACAAAGTCAAATACAGTGAGAATGACTGAGAACAAAAATGTAAAGTTATCTTCTTGTATGCGTTAAATATGTCTTACTGCATTTCCACTAAAATTACAAAAGGCCTAATTTTTAACCATTTGTTTGATTAAACTGTTTTGGTGCATACATGCGCACCAGTGCGGCAGGACAGTGACACTTGAGGGGCGAAGCAGATTCCTGGGTTTATCCAATATTTGTGAAAGAGGTTCTGTCCCGCCACTGAATATTTATGTCCTAAAAGTTATTGTAAAAGTAGTTTCAGGTTAAAACTATGGTAAAACAAACTAAACAGTACAAGTATTTGACAGAGAACTTGAAGAACACATACTGATGGGAGGTTATGTTATACAATCTCAAAAGAAGAAAAACCAAAAGTTTTGCTTCATTTTTTTTCATTCAGCTTTTCTCTTTGCTGTTTTTCTTCCACAGCATCTACGGAAACAGAAGCTGCAGGTCTTGATGAAAATGAAGACGAGGAGCAGAACTAGGGCGAGGAGGAAGGCTAGGACGTCCAGGCTGTGGTACTGGTACCAGGTGAGCTCGTGGGCCTGGACCCTCAGGTTTTTGGCTCCTTTGTTTCTCATGGTGTACTCGATCCAGAAGACCGCCTCGTCTCTGGGATTCATGGGTCGATCGTGGTGGATTCTGGACAATCGCATCGCATTCTCCTTGTAGCTGTGGATGGATAAGGAGGAAAAAAATGGTACTGGAATGGAATTTTTTATTTTAGACAATTTAATAGATTAACAAATACTAATACAAGTAATTATCTAATACTACTACTACTACTACTGCTACTACTAATAATACTAATAATAAATAGATAATAATAATAAATAGATCAATTACCAGAAGATACTTCCAACAAACGAACAAACAAATCCAAGTACCGCTCAAAAAGTGATTTGTAAACATTAAATTCATTTGAACATAAATTGAACCGTGACATTTAAAAAAGGGTATATACAGTGGGTACGGAAAGTATTCAGACCCCTTAAAATTATTCACTCTTTGTTTCATTGCAGCCATTTGGTATAACCAAAAAAGAAAATTTATTTTCTCATTAATGTTCACTCAGCACCCCATCTTGACATGAAAAAAAACAGAAATACAGATATTTTGCAAATTTATTAAAAAAGAAGTACTAAAATGTCACATGGTCATAAATATTCAGACCCTTTGCTCAGTATTGAGTAGAAGCACCCGTTTGAGCTACTACAGCCATGAGTCTTCTTTGGAATGATGCAACAAGTTTTCACACCTGGATTTGGGGATCCTCTGCCATTCTTCCTTGCAGATCCTTTTCAGGTGTTGGTGAACATTGGTGAACAGCCATTTTCAGGTCTCTCCAGAGATGTTCAATTGGGTTTAGGTCAGGACTCTGGCTGGGCCAGTCAAGAAGGGTCACAGAGTTGTTCCGAAACCACTCCTTTGTTAATTTAGCTGTCTGCTTTTGTCCACGATTGCTCAGTTTGGCTGGACGACCAGGTATAGGAAGACTTCTGGTCGTCCCAAACTTCGTCCATTTAAGGATTATGGAGGCCACTGTGCCCTTGGGAACCTTGAGTGCTGCAGAAACTATTTTGTAACCTTGACCAGATCTGTGACTTGCCACAATTCTATCTCTGAGCTCCTTGGGCCGTTCCTTTGACCTCATGATTCTCATTTGCTCTGACATGCACTGTGATCTGTGAGGTCTTATATAGGCCGATTGTGTGCCTTTCCAAATGAAGTCTTTGATCACGTGAGTTAAATATGAGTGTCACAGCAAAGGGTCTGAATACTTATGACCATGTGACATTTTAGTATTTCTTTTTTAATAAATTTGCAAAAATATCTACATTTCTCTTTTTTTCATGTCAAGATGGGGTGTTGAGTGAACATTGATGAGAAAATAAATTATCTTTTTTGGTTATACCAAATGGCTGCAATGAAACAAAGAGTGAATAATTTTAAGGGGTCTGAATACTTTCCGTACCCACTGTAGATATATATATATATATATATATATATATCCCTTTAATTTTTTGCAGAGCAAAAACAAACACGAGGAATGAAAGAAGGAAACCTCGCCTTGCGGCTAATCTTACTACCTCCACCAGGGATCCAAACATTTTGAATCTCTTCTTTTAGGGCAGCGTTTAACTGAGGATGTATCAATTCATCAATGTATGTTGTTTGAATTATTTCACAATTCAGTTACAGATGTCATGTTTCTATAATTATTATTTGAATGTCTGATCCATGTTAGAGCCTAAAAAGAAAATGGTCAAATCATATTTTATTTTATTTTTAATTTTTTTGTGAGTTGATACGGATTTAAATGATTGTTTTAGATATATATCATAATTGTGTATTCAATTGAATGAAAGACTATTTTTGACATACGTCATTATCAGCATCTTCATCCAAACAAACCATAATAAACAGGTGATTTTCACCCTTACTGTTAACACTGGTTCCCATGATGCACCTATTATGTAGCACTTTTTTCTTCCACTCAGTTTTCTGTTCATATTCTTAGCTATTGCAGTCTGTGAACAGCAATACAAATATTATTTCTGTATTAACAATGCTTGTTATTCAGATGTAATACATTAAAAACCTTTTGTAACATGTGATAATGGAACCGTAGGGAATTTATTATGTGATTATTATTTTACTCTTTGGAAATATATTTTCATTAAAAAACAAAACTTTCTCTTTGCAAGTAGTTTGAAAGAACAGATAATTATTTTACATATCAAACTGTAAAATGAACGTACTTGTCTAAGCAACTGCAACTGACACCATGCAAAAAAAAAAGAAAAGACAATTTAGTTTCTTGGTTTTAACTTTAAAGACGACTGAGTTAATTTTTGGTTGCAAATAAAACGCTACTTGGACTTTTTACATTTTACACAAATAGTGAAACAATTTAAAGAGTACATTTCTCTGTAATATGATTGGCACTATATTCTCAGGTAATTCAGAGAAGTTTACCACTTTTTTCATTTATAAACTATTGGTAATTAAGGGTAACATCTTTTCTTTTCCCCAGTTTTATTTGCACCAGTCAGCGAGTTGCACCAGCTGACTAACCTCCATAATGGTATGGATCTTGTCTCACAACACCCAAAGAGGAAATACATCATAAAAAAAAAAACTACATATTTTTACATTTTCCATAAATTAATTTTGAGGGTAAAAGGAAATAACTTTATTTCCTTTAATCTTTGACAAACATCTTGACAAAGTATAAAATAACTTACGATTTATCGTTAATGATAGTGTTGATTGCATCTCTCAGGGCTTCAGTGGTCATAAAGTTCAGGTCCACAACAACTGCAGCTCCTTTGGCCTCCACGTGCACCATGTTGTCTGGCTGGTCAGCGAACGTGGGGATTCCCACCATGGGAACGCCGTGGTAGATGGCCTCATACACTCCATTAGCACCCCCGTGTGTGATGAAAGCTCTTGTTTTAGGGTGACCTGCCAGGAGCCACGGATTAAAACACACTTCTTTTTTATTTACATGTTACAGTTCAAGGTCTACCTTACATACTAAATCATTGATCATCCATAAAAGACTTGAAACACATTTTGTGATGAAGTGATCCCAAGATTATCAAATCTTGGCGCATGTTTTCCTGCCATTGTAGAAAGATTAACTTTGATGCCTGTCCATTGCTGTTCTTGTTTGTCACATTTCCAGCTGGTTAAAACTTTTGAATTATTTTCCTGACTATACATGCAGGCAAATGAAGGCAATAAGCTACTTTTTGGGTGAAATTGAATTTATCAGGACGAATACATTTTTCTTTCCCTTTGTAAAAAAAATGCCGAATAGAAATGTTGTTCTATACCAAATTTATACCCAAAAAATTCAGTGTGAAACAGTTTTCTTAAAAATGATTGCCACCATTTTTATATTAAAAGGGTTGATTGGGAAAACATTTGATTATTTTTTTTTGTAAGCCTACTTTAGGTCTATAATAGGGCTGGGTTGCATGATCCTGTTAGATTAGGATTAGCTAACGTTTTTTTTAAAGTAGACGGCACTTTTTGATCACTGCAGTTTTTAGTGAGTTGTTGTTTATGTATGTACTTATCCTTTAGGGTCATAAACTAGTTTATGCTCAGGTAAGTGACAGTTGTTGCCAAAATGAATTAAAATGTTTTTTTTTTCCTGTAAATGGTCTGATATTTTAAGGATTATTCTCTTTTTACCAAAAGAAATTGTGACAACATTGGGTTTTTGTGGTAAAACATCAGTTGTCAGCATCCACCATTTTTATAGCATCTGTGTTTTTCTGAATCTCTGGTATAAAGCCACTGTAACAATTTGTGCATGTCCAATTTTACTCACCAAGCAGGTCATTTTGGGGCATCCAGTCATAAAGTTTGGTGTTGGAGCCCAGAGTGTCTGGTTTTTTCCCACTGTATCTCCACAACACCTGTAGACAAAAAAAAGTTAAAAAAGTTTAGCCCAATAAACTGAAAGTTTAACCATGGATTGAAATGGAAACGTTGAGATGTATATGTTCAACACAGTTTTACACTTCAAAAGCATTTTCTAGAGTAAAAAATCAACACATAAAAATCCTGACCGATTTTTTTTAATACATTTTTTTTGTTTTTTGTTTTTTTTGACAGTTTAAACTATTTGGCAAAAGCCCAGAAAACGGTATCATTTCATCCTGTTAGAAGGTTTCTGTTAGAATATTTAGCAATATTTTAGTTAAACTGCTAAAACACACTTGCTTCCTCTGGGGACGTAATGCAAAAATCTTAAGAAATCAGAAAACATGAGCCAAAATTCTTCTACAATAGTTACCCCTTGTTACACTCTCTAGATCCTCGAGTGTTCAATGTCCGTCTATTCAATCAGTTGCATGCACCTCTCAACACTATAGTAAAGTCTTAACATCATTACTTATAAGAATTAGGTTGAGTCTGTGTCAATGGGATGAGAATGTTTTGGTGCACAACAGCATATAAATAACACTACCACAATACCTTTTGTTGCATTTGAGGGGAATTGTGCAAGCTTGAGAACTCTATCTCAGCTGTGAAGTATGGAGGTGGAAGCATCATGTGGTTGTTTGGCTGCAGGAAGGACTGGTGAAGCCTATGCTCAACACACCTGAATCAATTAGGGGTTTACCAAGAGAGCTTTGAAGGAGGCTGACACATTTAATCGCCTAAAGGTCCTTGAAAGTACATCCAAAGGATATGACCCAAGTCATACAGTTTAAAAACAAGATAATTAAGATTAAGGAAATATTTATAATCTTTTACACTTCAAAGAATGAAATAAGACAAATTCTCTGTCATTGCTTTTGCATTTAGTAGATATGTCTTATAAAATATTTGGTTTTACTACTATCCTAGGTATGTTAAGGAAAATTCCTCTCAAGTTGACTAGGATTGGGTACTTTTCTGTGATTGGTTAAAGCGACAAAACGAGAGACTGTATATATTACAGCTAACATTTGCTGACATTTGGAAATCCTTCTAACCTTTTGTGGAATCTGAGCAAGGGCCGATGCGATCTTGTTTGCCTTTTCTGTTGTCAGGTTCTTGACCATAGATCCCAAAGAGAAAACCACGATACCAGCATCTCCAGAGCTTTGGACAAATTTCTCTATTTTCTGTAAGACAGTAAGATTTTTAGTCAGAATTATATCTGTGGAGTTGCTTTGTTTACTTCAGGATTCAGTTGGTCGAATAGAATGTTAAAACTCTTGTAACCTCACCTTTGGTAAAGGTTTAGCTGGTTTACAGTGAATCCCGCCAACAAACTTGAAGTTGGGGAGGAGAGGACGAGGGAAATCGAAATCCCAGTAGGTTCTCAGCAACCAGATATCAGCATTACCCATCATCTTACAGGCACTTGTGGGCATTCCTGTTAAAGTAGACAAGTATGGTTGCACAGTGCAAAGGATATAAAGCCTAATTTGACATTGGATTGTCTACCTGTCTTGATGTTTTGGGATCTTGAGTAAATTACCTGTGATTTCAGAGTAGTAGCTGTCAATCTCTTTCCACATAATCTGATCTAATAAAATGTCATGCAGAGTGTAGAAGAAGACGTTCCATAGTCTTTCTGAGAAGTTCATCTTGTCTGTGAGTTTGCTCATAGCACCGGGGACATAGGAAGGGGGAGCAGGTAGCTGACCACACAGCCTCTCCCAGTTATTGGCTAATGAGAAACGCAAGGAAAATACGAGAGGAATGCCCAGAATGTCTGCAGTCAGGTCACTGCCGGCGTAGATTGGATCAGCAAAAAGCAGGTCGTAATTTCCCTCCTTCAATTTCTTCATAAAGGTTTCTGATTTCACCACACCATCCAAAAACCTCAGAGTAAAGTTTAGGTTGCGCCTCATTAAATATATAAATTTACAGTAAATCTGAACAGGGTTCATAAAATCCATTTCATACATGTTGAAATGTAGAAAGTCCTCGACAAACTTTTCTAGTTCATCCAGTGAGACGGAGACGTCAAAAGGTTCGTACTGGAACCGAGACGGTTCACTGCTGTTCATGAACAGTGACGCGCTCGGGACCAGGACTGTCACCTGGTGTCCTCTGTCCACCAGCGTCTCCAGTACCGGCTTCATGTTGAGCCAGTGGCTAGCTTCAGTGTACCACACCAAGATCTTCCCTCCATTTGAGCTCCTTGTTGCACAAAGTAGCAGCAGGACACAAACAGAGAGACGAAGCTCCATGGTGGCTGTGTGTCTGCAGGAAAACCGGCTGTGGTCTTTTTAACAGCTTCACCTTTACAGATACTGATTAACTAGATGAACTCTGACTCACTCTTCTTTTTACCAAATGATGTAACATAACAGGCTCACACCAGGAAAACGTTTAATGAGGTAAAGGGTTATGACTGCAAAGATGCTACAAGGACAATTCTATGATTAGAAAAAAAAAGGTTGTTTTGGAATCTGGAGTAAATAAATTAACACTGAAAGAATTAAAAGTATTTGAGCCTGGTTATTCAACCTTTACTGTGTTACTTAATCTTTTTTTGTTTACTCAAGGGGGTTTTGAAGGTTACCAGTTAGAACTTCGTGCCGTTCGTGATCATCAAAATCTTCCAACAAATGAAATTTCACATCTGTTCTTGATTTAGTTGTACATGAAATCTGTACTGTGTTTAGATTAATATCTGCTCTATCATTTGAAATATGGTAAGGATTTGCTTCCTCAATATCCTGAAAATATGTTGATTTCAAAATAATCTGAGATGTAAAGCTGTGAAATAAAATGCACTTGATTAAAATTATGTATCTACAGTATAGGCGGTTGGTGTATAAAGTACCTGGCTTTCAGACAATAGCCTAAATAAGAAGTGCCTAATTCATGGTTGTTTAGGAAGGTGGTTGCAGACCAAGTGTTTAGAAATCAATTTTCTGGACTAAATGTCTGTTTTGATTATTTTTAATTATAACTATTTCAATGGTTAAGGTATTAAAAAGGCTTAAATTTGGGTACTTCCTTTCTCAGTACTAACGTAGATTATATTTATTCCCTCTAGTCCAATAAAACCAATAATACTTTGAAGTGAGACGAGGTAAAAAGGGAGGTTTATCAGGTGTCGGGTTTATATTCTAACAAGTGGTAAGCTTAGCTTTTAGACAAGCCCAAGGCTCAATAGGTAATTAATATTGTGTGCTTGGGGAAGAAGGAGAGAGCAAGAGAAAAGAGGAAGTTTCTGTGGAATAATCATGGATTATTTAAACTCAGCTGTCCGTTCAGCACATTGCAATATTCATAGTATAAAATAAGCAATTCTATAGAGAAGTAGTAGGTTTACAATTTAAACACATGTTCGATGTCTAAATTGTTAATTTCATAACTAGTTAGTGTGCCCTGACAATTAAAAGGGAGGACGGTTAACACTCTTTGCGATGTACACTACTTCGCTGGGCCCAATCATCCATTCGCATGGCTTCGCCTATCACTGCTATGCAGATGATACCCAGCTCTATCTGTCCTTTCCTCCAGACGACATCTCGGTACCAACACGAATCTCAGCCTGTCTTTCTGACATATCTGCATGGATGAAAGATCACCACCTCCAACTGAACCTCTCCAAAACTGAACTGCTTGTCATCCCAGCCAAGCAACCTGTTCACCACAAAATCAGCATCAGGTTAGACTCCCTATCTGTGGCACCTACTAAGGTTGTAAGAAACATGGGCGTCATTATCAATGATCAGCTGACCTTTGCAGATCAGGTTGCCTCTGTCGCTCGATCGTGTCGCTTCTCTCTATTCAGCATCAGGAAGATTAGGCCATATCTAACTCAACATGCGACGCAGCTCCTAGTTCAGACCTTGGCCATTTCCCGCCTTGACTACTGCAATGCCCTCCTAACAGGTCTTCCAGCCTGTGCTGTGAGACCGCTACAGATGATCCAGAATGCTGCAGCTTGCCTGGTTTTCAACCAGCCAAAGTGAGCGCATGTCACACCCCTTTTCACTGAACTCCATTGGCTTCCCTCAGCTGCACGCATCAAATTCAAATTACTAATGCTGGCATACAGACTGTTTGATGGATCAGCTCCCATCTACGTCAACACCCTCTTATAGCCTTATGTCACTGCCCGCCCGCTCCGTTCCTCCAAGGAGCGCCAACTAACGCGACCAAAGCCCCGTGCAGGTCAATCTAAACTCTTCTCATTTGCGTTTCCTTGTTGGTGGAACGACCGTATGTGCACTATCAGAAACATAAAAAACAGCAACTCTCAGCATGATAAAATTATTGAATTTGATGAAAGTGTATATGAAGGCACAGATAGGAAATTAGTCAGGATCAGACATTCATTCTGTTTATGTATTTTTTTAAATTAAAAGGATTTTCCATCTTAAACTGTAAAAAATAAAAAAAAAGCTACTAAAACCAATATTTTTTATTCAGTTTGGAAAACACCAGAAAAGACAGTCTCACATAAGTTTTTCATTCGGCTTTTCTCTTTCTTGTTTTTCTGCCGCAGCACCTCCTAAAACAGAAGCTACAGGTCTTGAAGACGATGAAGATGAGGAGCAGATCTATAGCGAGGAGGAAGGTTAGGACGTCCAGGCTGTGGTACTGGTACCAGGTGAGTTTGTGGGCCTGGACCCTCAGGTGTTTGGCTCCTTTGTTCCTCATGGTCAACTAAATCCAGAAGACCGCTTCGTCTCTGGGACTCAAGGGTCGATCGTGGTGGATCTTGGACAGCCGCATCACATTCTCCTTTTAGCTGTGGATGGTGGGGAAAATTATACATTTTGATGTTTAAATACGTATTTATTATACATTTTTGGCACTACCGTGAAAGACAGGCAACCTGAAGAATTATGGTTTAGTAAAATGTGCATCATCCTTTCAATTGTAAATGATTATTCCTCCAATGTTAATTAGAAATAACTTTATTGCCCTTAAACCTTGAAAACAACTTGGCCAAGTATAAAATAACTTGCGATTTGTCGTCGATGACCGTGTTGATTGCATCTCTGAGGTCTTTGCTTGTCATGAAGTTGAAGTACAACATGACCGCGGCTCTTTTAGCCTCCATGTGAACCATGTTGTCTGGCTGGTCAGCAAACGTTGGGATTCCCACCATGGGAATGCCGTGATAGATGGCCTCATACACTCCATTTGAACTGCCGTGAGTGATGAAAGCTCTTGATTTAGGGTGACCTGCCAGGAACCACAGATAAACACACTTTGATTAAATATTGCTTTTGGTTTCCTAATTTGTTGAGTGGTTAGAGAAACAGTCTGTGACAACATTATATGTGGTAACTCTTACTACCAAACTTTTGTAGGAATTAGTAGAAGTGGAAATAGTTGCACTATTAGCTGTTGTTTTAGTAGTGGCATTAATTGTTTGCAAAAAAAGTAAATTTAGTTATATGCTTTCTACAAATTTAATAAAGATTGCATTAATTGCTTAGGGGGATATTTATTAGTTTACAGTTTGTCTTTTTCTTATAGAAAGTGGCGAAGCTTCTGCAAAGGTTTAAAACACATATTTCACACATTCATTTATTCAATTAAGATACTTTGATTTTTCAAAGAATGCAAACTTTTGTTAAAATCAAATTACAACAAAAACAATAGCTTATTGTGATCACGTGCAAAAAGGACAAAGGACTGAAAGGATGCAGTGTTTGATTGGCTGTAACATTTCAAGCACTTGTGGGAAGGTTGTTGAAACATTTAATGATCAACAAGAGGTTATGTCACATTTAATTTTTACTTTTTCTTTTAGGCCTTGCAAACATGTAGGTCACATTAAAGTCTATTTTAGAAGTGCTGGCCCTGCCTGTTAAATTATTAAATGATTAGGACTTTTGACAATTTTCTTCTAAATTTTTTCTTTACAAGACTTAAATACTAAGGGTAATTAGGTACGTGACAGTCGTTTGATTGACTTAGGCCAAATTGATAAAAATGCTCTCACATCTAGTTTTTCCGTCTGTGTTATTAATTTTATGAAGCGAAAATATGAAGACATGGTAATCTCACTGTAAAATGTAAGTGAAATGTAAGTAATAGATATCTCCCACCTCTGTGTTGTTGTGTACATTTGCTTCAAGCCATTGTTGCCATTTGCTGGATGTCCAACATTACTCACCAAGCAGGTCATTTTGGGGCATCCAGTCATAAAGTTTAGTGTTGGAGCCCAGAGTGTCTGGTTTTTTTCCACTGTACCTCCACAAGACCTGCGGACAGTATATATATGTATATATATATATATATATATATATATACATACATACATTAATACATACATACACATCAAAACGCAACCATAAATGTCTACTTCTAAGACTAGGAGTAAGGTTAGGCTATTCTGTTCAAGCGCTTAGCGTTGTTTCAACTTGGAGAAAAACAGATGCATAACATCAGTTGATACTAGATGCCAGACAAGCTGCACTACACACACAAGGCCAACTGGATAATTAATGTAGTATTATAGCAGTCATAATATAAAATGCCTGATTCCACAAGTCACTATCTGTCTAAAGGCATGCATATAGTAAAACAAGTATTGTGAGTTTTAATATACTGTAGCAAAACAAGTGAATATAAACTTCAATAGGTGGTTATTTTCTTACGTTTTTTTTGTTTTTGTTTTTTTTGCCTGTCGCTAATGTTTGTACTAAGAGTGGCAAAACAAATCTTTCCAGTTTGCAGGTTCTTCAGGTTAAAATCAGCTGCAGAATGATTTAAAGTTAAAGAAAATCTGCAGCTAATATTTCCCTGGGACAATCTGGCAGACTGACACATCTCTGGCTAACTGAAGCAATTAGACGGTGGAGTTATAAGGAGTTGCAAACGAGAAGACCACCAGTAATTAAGAAAGTCCTGATAGATGGCTGACTAATGTTGACTAACATTCAGTATTAGAAAGCGAAACTATAGAAATTGTAAACCTAAATTTCTGATTACAGCTAACTTTTAGCTCACATTTAAGACTGCTCCTGGCCTTTTGTGGAATCCAAGCGAGGGCCGATGCGATCATGTTCGCCTTTTTTGTAGTCAGGTACTTCACCATAGATCCCAAAGAGAACACCACCATCCCAGCATCTCCAGAGCTTTGGACAAATGTTTCTATTGGCTGTAAAACATTACTGTTGTCAGTTTCAGTAAACCGGCTAGTTTGCTTATAGTAAGGATTGTGTTTTTTTTTTTTAAGTCTCTTTGTTTATATCATTGACTTGTAGAGATATTTAGAGTCACCTTTGGTAAAGGTTTAGCTGGTTGACAGTGAATCCCGCCAACAAATTTGAAGTTGGGAAGGAGCGGCCGAGGGAAATCAAAGTCCCAGTAGGTTCTCATCAACCGGATATCAGCATTACCCATCATCTTACAGGCACTAGTGGGTGTTCCTGGTGGTCATATAAAGCAAAGAATATAAAACCTATTTTGACATAGAATTATTCATATGTGTTTCGTGATTTTAAGTGTCTCACCCCTGATTTTAGAGTAGTATCTGTCAACTTCTTTCCACACAGCGTGTATCAGCACAACTTCCTGCAGTGCGTAGAACAGGACGTTCCACAGTCTCTCGGAGAAGTTGATCTTGTGGGTGAGTTTACTCATGGCAGCGGGAACGAAGGAAGGTGGGGCAGGCAGCTGACCACACATCCTCTCCCAGTTGTGAGCCAAGGAAAAACGCAATGAGTAGACAAGAGGTATCCCCAAAATATCTGCAATCAGGTCACTGCCCACATAGAACGGATCAGCAAATGAACAACGTAATTTCCCTTCTTAAGCTTCTTCATGAGTGTTTCTGATTGCACAACGCTGTTCAAAAATCCTAAAGTCATGTTCTTGTTGCGCCTCATTATGTCTATGGATTTAATATAAATCTGAACAGGGTTCATGAAATCCATCTCATACAGGCTGAAATGTAGAATCTCCTCATAAAACTGCTTGACAAATTTAACCGAGACAGAGATGTTAAAAGGTTCGTAATGGAAGCGAGAGGCTTTGCTGCTCTTAATGAACATCGACGCGGTCGGTACCATGACTGTCACCGGGTGTCCTCGGTTAACCTACGTCTCAAGGATTGGATTCATATTGATCCAGTGGCTGGCTTCGGTGTACCACACCAAGATCTTTCCTCCATTTGAGCTCCTTGTTGTGCAAAGTAGCACCAGGACACAAAAAGAGAGTTGCAGCTCCATACTGGTTGTGTGTTTGCAGGACAACTAGCTGTGGTCTTTTTAACAGCTCCACCTTTACAGATACTTAGTAACTACACAAACAGTAACTCACGGCTCTAAGAATAATATAAGACACTCAAATCAATGTGTTACAAAAATACCTTTAAATGGGTAATATGCCAACTGCAGCTAAACAACTGTAGACTGGATGGGAATCAGTAACTGAGATTTGACCTTTGAGTTTCAATACCATCCAATCCGTTTTGGATCCAAAAGTCCATATTTGCTGTAAAGAGGTTGTGTGAGTCCAAAATGGCAGCTTTTGGTTTATTTGAACAGGTTTTTTGCAACCAGAAAAGACGAAACGCTTAAAATCGGTGTGTGGAGGTCAGCAATGGTTGAGGAATTGACAGACATAGTTTTTCCATATTGTTGCCTTAGACAATCCTTTTTCAATGGACATCAGGACAACATTAATCTGAAGGTAAACACATGTGGAAGACTTACGTAGAAATGTTTAAAAATTATTTCCAAATGGCTTTTTAATTTTTATTCCTGCTGTGTTTCATGTTGCAATAACATGCAAAAGGACCAAGAATATAAATATAAGTCAAATATAAGTCAAAGCAGAGCAAAACCTTCACTTCTGAACTTCAGGTTTGAGAAATGATTGTTTGTGAAAACGGGTTGATAAATCATTAGGAAACATTGATGTACAAAAGAGATTTTTTATAATTTAATATAATACATATATAGATATCTTACACATCTAAAAATATAAATATATATATTTTTATTATTTTATTCGTATTTGCCTTTTTTATTCACATTTACATTTACATTTATGCATTTAGCAGACGCTTTTATCCAAAGCGACTTACAAAAAGAGGGTTTAACATTGAACTATGACGCAATTTACCTGCAATATGCTAGGAGGGGATTTAACATTAATGATGACACTCATTTAAAGCATTTAGGTAAACACAGATGGCTCAAGTACCATACACTGAGTGCTAACTAATATCAGGGGGGGTTATTAGTGCTTTTAGATCTTTCAGGGCAATAGATACACTCAGAAGAGCTGGGTCTTCAAGAATTTATTGAAGGTGGAAAGAGAATCTGATGCTCTGATGCACGTAAGGTCGTTCCACCAGTGAGGAACCGCAAATGAGAAGAGGTTAGATTGACCTGCACAGGGTTTTGGTCGCGTTAGTTGGCGCTCCTTGGAGGAATGGAGCGGGCGGGCAGTGACGTAAGGCTTTATGAGGGTGTTGAGGTAGATGGGCGCTGATCCATCAAACACTCTGTATGCCAGCATTAGTGATATGAATTTGATGCGTGCAGCTAAGGGAAGCCAATGGAGTTCATTGAAAAGGGGTGTGACATGCGCTCACTTTGGCTGGTTGAAAACCAGGCAAGCTGCAGCATTCTGGATCATCTGTAGCGGTCTCACAGCACAGGCTGGAAGACCTGTTAGGAGGGTGTTGCAGTAGTCAAGGCGGGAAATGCTCAAGGTCTGAACTAGTAACTGTGTCGCATGTTGAGTAAGATATGGCCTAATCTTCCTGATGTTGAATGGAGAGAAGCGACACAATTGAGCGACAGAGGCAACCTGATCCGCAAAGGTCAGCTGATCATTGATCATGATGTCCAGGTTTCTTACAACCTTAGTAGGTGTCACAGATAGGGAGTCTAACCTGATGCTGATGTTGTGGTGAATAGTTTCATTGACTGGGATGACAAGCAGTTCAGTTTTGGAGAGGTTCAGTTGGAGGTGGTGATCTTTCATCCATGCAGATATATCAGAAAGACAGGCTGAGATTCGCGTTGGTACCGAGTTGTCGTCTGGGGGAAAGGACAGATAGAGCTGGGTATCATCTGCATAGTAGTATTAGGAAAAGCCATGCGAATGGATGTTTGGGCCCATCAAAGTAGTTTACATGGCAAAGAGGAGGGGCCCCAACACTGAGCCTTGGGGCACCCCTGTGGTGAGGTGGTGTCGCGTCGATGTTTAGCCTGGCCATGCCACCTTGAAGGATCGTCCGGTAAAGTAGGATTCAAACCAGGAGTCTACACTGCCCTCAATGCCCATGTCTGCCAGCTTGGTAAGTAGGATGCTGTGGTTTACAGTATCAAATGCAGCTGAGAGGTCCAGTAGGATGAGAACTGATGATCGGCCAGTCGCTTTGGCTTCTTTTAAGGATTCCGTTACTGAGAGAAATTTCGTCACCTGCTTTGAGACAGCTCTTTCGATGATTTTAGATGATTTAGGAGCTATGGCTTGCAGGAGTGTGGTGGGAATAGGATCCAGAGGTCAAGATGTAGGGCGGCTGCTTGTGAGAAGCTTTGATACCTCATCCTCGGTGAGAGGGGTAAATGAAGAAAAGGAAGCAGTGGGTTCAGTGGCGCTCAGAGGAAGGACCAGTGAGGAAGAGTGAGCTTTGGTCTGTGTAGATGGATCTGAGAACTGACTACTGATCGCTGCCACTTTGTCGGTGAAGAAGTTGTCAAAGGAATCTGCCGTGAGGTTCGTTGCAGGAGGAGGAGGTGGTGGGTTTAACAGAGACTTGAAGGTAGAAAATAGCTTCCGGGTGTCTGTAGCGCTGTGGATTTTGTGCTGATAGAACTCTTTCTTTGCAGTGGTGACGCTTGAGGAGAAGGATGAGAGCAGCATTTGGAAGTGTGCCAGATCAGATGGGTCCTTTGATTTGTGCCATCTTCTCTCCGCAGCTCTGAGGTTTGTGCGCATCGATCTAAGGGAGTCAGTCAGCCTTGAGTGTGACTGAATGAGTCTTACAGGTTTGGTGATCAGTGGGCACAAGTGGTCTAAGCAGGAACTCAGTGTTGAGCAGAGGGACTCTGTGGCATCATCATATTTCTAATGTGGGGACAAAGATGTGGTGCGGTGGTGCCACTGTTACAGATGCATACATTCATCCAAGCAATGTCATACAAATCAGAACAGCACATTATTTCTTTACTACTAGCAACTTACTATGTCCAAGAGCAGTATAAACCTTTCTTTTTCCCCATTAACGTCCTCTAAGGCTCTAAGATATATTTTTAACCTTTTTCCCAAATTGGCTGCAAATGTAAGGAGAGTCCTCAACCATGGTTCTGCCAATAAATGACTCTGTCTTCCCTCCTGCCAAAGCCCGTCTTTCACATCTTATGACTATAACTTTATTTTTACCTATGTAATTGCACTTAGTTGTTGTGTTTTTGTTTTTGTTTCCATTTATAATGATAATTTGATAATCTTGTTGTGTTTTTTAAGACGCAGTGATTTTGAAATCATTTGGGTTTTTAAAATTGTTGTTGAGTTTTGATAGATATATATATATATATATGTTACATACTCTTTAATGTGTCTGTGGCTGTGAGATGCAGGGTTTTCGAGAAAGTTTCAACAAATCTGAGTAGCTTCCTTCACTTCCTCCACTGTCATTGCCAACCTACAACCCCGGGCAGACAACAAATCTAAAACTGCAAAGAAAATGATTGTTTGCTGACTGCTTCAGATTAAATTCATCCCAAGAACTTGGGTGCAGAGGGAGAAATGCCAGACCAAACACTGAGGCGAGAATCGAGAAAGAAAATTATAGCCTACTTTGGAAATGAAAAACAATAAGATTAACAAAACTGTTTCTTGGTTTTTTTTGAAAAATCAACTCTTTTATTTATACATATTTCTGGACCGTTAACGTACTGTAAAATTTAGCTTAAAGTATGTTATTTTGAAAGCACAGTGTTTTTTTCTGGTTTAATTTATCAATTTACTCAGATGTAAAAAGAAGCAATATGATGATAAAGATGTTATTTTTACCAGCCGTAAGGTAGGTATGACATTGCTGAGCATATCTCATCTTAACTCTCTGAAATTTCAGTAAACACAGCTCAGAAGATTTTTTAGCACCATTTATTGCTCAGTCTGGAGTGCATTAGAGCTCAGAAAACAGACAAAAATGTGCAAATCCCAAATATGTTGTTCAAACATTATTTTCTCACAAATAAGCATGATGGTGGCGATGCAATGCTGCATAGGCTGAAATGATGTTTAAATTTAATTACATGTTTTTGTGTCCTATCCAGGGTGTACCCCTGCCTCTCGCCCATTGTATGCTAGAGATAGGCGCCGGCAGACCCCAGTGACCCTAAAAGGATAAGCGGGTTGGATAATGAATAGATGGACATATTTTGTGAAACTTCATTTAAGAAAATTAATAAACCTGTGATAAACACATTAGTATTTCTTTTTCTTCTTCTTCTTCATAAAAATGCTCCTGACACCATCAAACATTAATGCTGCTGACTGAAAAACAGAACATGAGATCTAATGTTAGTTTTTCATTCGGCTTTTCTCTTTGTCTTTTCTTTGCCGAAGCACCTCCTGAAACAGAACCTGCAAGTCTTAAAGAGGATGAAGATCAGGAGCAGATCTACGGCGAGGAAGAAGGCTAGGACGTCCAGGCTGTGGTACTGGTACCAGGTGAGCTCGTGGGCCTGGACCCTCAGGTGTTTGGCTCCTTTGTTTCTCATGGTGAACTCGATCCAGAAGACCGCCTCATCTCTGGGGGTCATTGGTCTGTCGTGGTGGATTCTGGAGAGTCGCATCACGTTTTCTTTGTAGCTGTGGATGAATATTTTTTTACATGTGAAGGCTTGTTTGTAATGGGTTCAAATTTCTTGACTGTAAGAAAAATCAGTGTGGATAACAGTATAAATGAAAATAATTTCAGAATTTTCTTTAATACACCAACCTGCATAAAGTATTTATTTATTGTAAACACCATCAAAAAGGTATCTTTTGTAATGTAAAAGAAAGGACTTACGATTTGTCGTTGATGACCGTATTGACAGCATCTCTGAGGCTCTCATTTGTCATAAAATTCAGCCTAACAGTGACTGCAGCTCCTTTAGCCTCCATGTGAACCATGTTGTCTGGCTGGTCACCAAACATGGGGATTCCCACCATGGGAACGCCATGGTAGATGGCCTCATAGATCCCGTTTGTTCCACCGTGAGTGATGAAAGCTCTTGTTTTGGGGTGACCTGATAGAAATCAGAATTTATGAACATTTGCTGTTACTTTTAACAATAATTATGTTGCTAAATAATAAGCAAATTGTGGTTTTATAAATTGTTGTTTTCAGCTACTGCTGCTCTTCAAACAACAACAGTGTCACAAACCCTGGTTGTTTGTATTTTGGGTTTTATTCTGTGGTTGTATTTTCAAAGTTCTTAGGTGCTTCGTTAGTCCAAACATTGCTTGTGTAGCTGTAAACAGGGATTTTACCTTACTTTAACTTTTGTTTTGTGTGGTATGTGTACTCTTGTGGTTATTAAATATGTGTTGTCACGGTCAGGCTAACACAATGCTATCTAACTAAGCTAAATCCTCGTTTTTAGCCTTATGAGATGGTCACTCATGTTTACTCACCTAGCAGGTCATTCTGTGGAATCCAGTCATAAACTCTTGTATTAGAACCCAAAGTATCCGGTTTTTCTCCACCGTATCTCCACAGTACCTACAATTATATGAAATGGTTTTTCCCTGAACATTTGCTCAGAATAAAGTGATGAGATCAAACGGATCTTGTCAAAAATTGTCTGCCTTAATTCTGCATTTTAGATTTATTACGAGGTTAAATAGTAGCTGTGGTGACTTTATGCATGATTTGTCATAATGGCTCCTAAAACCATTTATACTAGAGTAGCATGCAACCATTCTAACTCACATTGGCTCCTGAACTGGACATACATACAGTAAGAGCAATTAAATGATATGCAAACAACTTGGGATTGGGTGCCCCACACTGGGAACCATGATTTCTTTACTTACATTATTGTGTGAAAATGCTGTATTTACATGCAGTGAAGGTAATCATAGCTAGAGTTTAAGAGATACTTCTCTACCTTTTGTGGAATCTGAGCGAGGGACAATGCGATCATGTTCGCCTTTTCTGTGGTGAGGTTCCTGACAATAGATCCTAAAGAGAACACCACAATACCAGCATCTGCAGAGCTTTGAACAAATTCCTCCATTTCCTGTAAAGTAGCAGTCAGTAAACCAGTTACATGGAGGTCAGTCACTATTTTGTTGGCTGGTAAACCTTTTTGACATCATAAAGATTGTGGTGATGTGGTGACGTTTATTTTGAAGGACTATAACCTCACCTTTGGTAGAGGTTTAGCCGGTCTGCAGTGGATCCCTCCAACAAATTTGAAATTAGGCAGGAGTGGACGGGGAAAATCAAAGTCCCAGTAGGTTCTCATCAACCAGATATCCCCTTTGCCAATAATCTTACAGGCACTGGTGGGTGTTCCTGTCATAGGGGATGAGTAATCCATATTCATTTTAAATAAAAAAAATAATCTGAAGTTGTTTCGATCCATAAATGCTCTTTCTTTTCTGGGGTTCTTTCTAATATGCTTACCTCTGATCTCAGAGTAGTATCTGTCGACCTCTTTCCACATAAACTGTTCAACTAAAAAATCTTGGAAAGCGTAAAAGAGGACGTTCCACAGTCTCTCTGAGAAGTCCATCTTGTCTGTCAGTTTGCTCATGGCACCGGGGACATAGGAAGGTGGAGCAGGCAGCTGACCACACATCCTCTCCCAGTTATGAGCTAAGGAAAAGCGCAACGAGTAGACAAGAGGGATCCCCAAAAGGTCTGCGGTCAGGTCACTGCCGGCGTAAACAGGATCAGCAAAAAGCACGTCGTAGTTTGCCTCTTTCAACTTTTTCATGATGGTTTCTGATTTCACAACTCCATCCAACAAATTGAAAGAAACTTGTAAATCACTTTTTATTAATTCAATAAATCTTGCGTAGATCTGAAAGTAGTTCATGAAATCCATCTCGTAAATGCTGAACTGAAGAAACTCCTGTAGAAATTTCACCAAATCACTGAGGGGGTATGACACATTAAAAGGTTCATATTGAAATCGAGACGCTTCGCTGCTGTTCATGAACATCGACGTGCTCGGGATCAGGACCGTCACCTGGTGTCCTCTGTCCACCAGCGTCTCTAGTACTGGCTTCATGTTGATCCAGTGGCTGGCTTCAGTGTACCACACCAAGATCTTCCCTCCATTTGAGCTCCTTGTTGCACAAAGTAGCAGCAGGACACAAACAGAGAGACGCGCCTCCATGGTGGCTGTGTGTCTGCAGGCAAATCAGCTTAGGTCTTTTTAACAGTCTTACCTTAAAGTCACTGATTAACTAAATGAACACACTCGCTGCTCTTTGCACATAATACTACGAGATAAGCTCATGCCAAGAGCGCCCTGTGAGGAAAAAGGTAGTAGCTGCAAAGGTAATCTAATGTTTTTAGAGGCACACATTTTATTTATACAAAAAGAACTACTGTTACAACGTTTTGATGCTCAATGAGAAGGAAGTTGACTTATCTTATAGTCGGATGATATTGAAAAATCTAAATGTGTGGCTAAGGTAAATCATTTCATAAGTAATAAGTAATTTGATTATGGTACAATATACAGAGCTTTTACCTTTTAAATCTGCAATAATTGCTAACCTCCTGGACTTTTTATAGAGACAACTAATGGTGTCTTCCATGTAGTTGAGTTCCTGGAAGTTCCTGAATTTAAATGCTTTTTTATGACCATCATAGTTGTTATGCACACAAACAGTTTCAACTCTTCTGTGGGAATGTTTAACCAACTAAAGGGATGTAAGTTAACACAATTTGTAATAAGGTTGTAAAAATAAAATAAAATGCTGAAAAAGTTAAGTGCTCCAGATACTTACTGCTGTATGCAGATAATGCACATTTCTATATTACAATGTCACCAGGTCACTATGAACTCCTACAAGCATCAATGCTTGAATGAGCCATAACTTTGTTCAACTATTTTTGGAGATACAGATTAATGATAAAAAGTCAGCGTTAGGGCTGCATGACATTGGAAAAATCTGATTTTGTGAAATGTATGATATGAAAAAATACAGGAATTTTCAACAGATTTAAGCAGTGCCTTAAAGGTCATCTTGTTGACGACTGACCTGCACTGATATCACCTCTTGTTGTAATTGTTACATTGTTATTCTGAAGTTTTGTGAAACTTACATTGGAAAAAGTTACATTGGGACAATAACATGTTTATTATATATTGTGCAGCTCTAGTTAAAACAGCTTATTACAGCAAGAGACAACTGAGGTGCAGTGATGGATTTGAATCTGACCACTCAGAGACACATAAAACAATGATAAAATCAGCTTTCTATTACCAAAAGAACAACTTAAGGATTCATGAATTTTGAGAAATGTATCCTTGGGTTTTTATTTAGTCTAATTGATTACTGCAACAATGTCTTGACATGTCTTCTTAAAAACCAAATCAGCTGCAGTTGATCCAGAACACTGCTTCTCACATCCTTACTAAAACTATGTAGATAGAGCTCATCATCAGATCTACTCATTCTACTGGCTCTCTGTAGCTCAGAGAATAAACTTTAAAATACTTTTGTTAGTTTTTAAATCCCTAAAGCACCAAACGTCACAGGCCTATTGTAATTTTATCAATCTTTCAGACCACTCAGGTCTTCTGTTTCCAGTAAATTGTACGTGGAGACGAAGCAATAATTTTTTATTCTCCTATAACCTGGAATAAATTTGAGTAAAAATACTGAAACTCTGAGTGCCTTTAAATCAATTAGTTTTGAATTGCCTTTTATTGTTTATAACTGGAACATCATAAATCATCCATCTTTGAACCTGTTCTTTTCTCTTACTTTGCCACAGTGATATAATGCATTCATTTGCATGTTTGTTGCCTTATTTTCATTCTAACCATGTGAATAACTTTGCTTTGATGCTGAAAATGTGCAAAAAAAACAAAAAACAAAACAGCCGGCCTTACAACGTTTGACTATTTTGAGATAATATACAAAGTTGGTCAAAGGTTAATATCACAATATTCCAAGTCTAAGTAGAAAAGTTTTATTGATGAAGGCACGTACAATCATGTAAACAAGACATCAATAATATCAATAATAATCTCCTGCTTGGTTTTTGTTACGCGTTCAATGACTTGTTTTCCCCCCACCAGTATTATACTAATATTATTATAGATTTGTAGATACCTGAAACATAAAACGAAATGTAGTAAATAAACAAATTACTGATATAAACCAGTAAGTTTAAATAAAAAAATGCAAGTTTAAAAAAATTATTTTAAGTTATATTTCTTTCTAAGATAGAAAAGCAATGGAAAGCATCTTTTAAGAAGATATGTGACGCTCTTCAATCATAGATCAAACATGTAAAATGTATGATTAACAGAAGTACAAAAAGCCAAACTTAACTACAACTGAAGCTTTATCTTGATATGCTTTGCAAAATCGTAGCAAAGCTAGGGCCTAGAAAGTTGGTCAGACTTTGAGAAATGTTTATGGTTGATAGAGCAAAGCAGAAAAATGACTAAAAACCAAACTGTGATCTGTCTTTTGTGTCTTCATTCCTTATTGCTCCATTATTTAAAATGTTTATATTTTCAAACTCTGCAGAACTATTAAAACTACAAAACTGCATCCTGATCCTCTTTGAAAAGCCCCTGAGCGGCAAATCTCACTTAAGTCTTTTACTCAGTCTTTTTCTTAGTCTCTTTTCTGCAGCACCTCCTAAAACAGAAGCTGCACGTCTTAAAGAGGATGAAGATGAGGAGCAGATCTATAGTGAGGAGGAAGGCTAAGACGTCCAGGCTGTGGTACTGGTACCAGGTGAGCTCGTGGGCCTGGACCCTCAAGTGTTTGGCTCCTTTGTTTCTCATGGTGAACTCGATCCAGAAGACCGCCTCGTCCCGCGGGTTCATGGGTCGATCGTGGTGAATCTTGGACAGTCGCATTGCATTCTCTTTGTAGCTGTAGATTAATTAAAGGAAAAAAGTTAAGAGCTCGGTAAATTTATAGGTTTAATAGATAGTTACCTCAAAGTCTGAGTAAATTATGCTTTGTGTTCTTGGCCCTATTATATATAAATATAAAATGAAAGCAGCCGGATGTGAATGGAAATAGCTGAAATTTTGTTATACCTTAGATTTTGAATTGTCAGTTTTGTGGTTTTTTTTCTTTTTTTTTGTGTTAAAGCTCTTATATCAGGGTAAAGCTTGCCCTAAAAAATAAAAACATTAGATCCACATCAACTGCCTGACCTGAAATGCCAACTCTGTATGGTCATGAAAGTTATGTTGGACAAAATACTTCCTATAGATCACAAATGAACTTTGGAACCTGTTTTATATTTTAAAATTAAGTCATACAGCCTTAGATCTCTGTTAAGGAAACATTGCTATCTAGTGGTGTTTAATCTTTCTACTATTAGCTGCAGATAATTTAGAACTTACGATTTATCGTTGATGACCGTGTTGACAGCATCTATCAGGCTCTCATTGGTCATAAAGTTAAGGCTGAGAGTAACTGCAGCTCCTTTAGCCTCCATGTGAACCATGTTGTCTGGCTGGTCAGCAAACATGGGGATTCCCACCAAGGGAACGCCATGGTAGATGGCCTCATAGATCCCGTTTGTTCCACCGTGAGTGATGAAAGCTCTCGCTTTAGGGTGACCTGATAGAAACTTTGGTTATTAAATATTCAGAATTAATTCAAATGAAAACTGAGCTGGATCAATTTAAACTAAAAGGAATGTAGGTTTATATAGAAGTTGTTTTTATAACTTTATAATTGCACTTGTTTACATTTTTTCTGCGCTACTTCTATGCATCAAAATATTGAGTCTTAGCTAACTAAACACAGGATCCATTTAAGTTTCCTATCCCAATCAGAGGATTTCAATAAATGTGCAAGAATGTACAATCTTTTGGAGAATGAAAAAAATGTTAGTTGCTCTGAGGCACAAAAAAACAACAACAAAAAAGCTATTTTGAGTGGGCCCATTCAGACAATGAAGCCGGTGTTTACATATAGCATTCAGTAGGATACAACTTTTGATACTTGAATGTGGAAAAGCAGCTCTTATTTACCCACCTAACAAGTCATTTTGTGGGATCCACTCATATGTTCTGGTATTAAAAGCCAGAGTCTGTGGTTTCTGTCCACCATATCTCCACAGCACCTACAATTATTAAAATAAAACACTTAAAATATTACTTCTCTACATAGTTAAACGTTGGTGATATTGGAAAACTGTTTTAAATGTTCTATCACAATTTACTTTACCTTTTGTGGCAGCTGAGCTAGGGCCGATGCGATCATGTTCGCCTTGTCTACGGTCAAGTTCTTGACCATGGATCCTAAAGAGAAGATAACAATCCCAGCATCTCCAGAGCTCTGGACAAATTCTTCCATCTCCTGGAGAATAGTAATACTACAGCAGTCAGTTAACCAATTAGATGGAGTTTGGTCATAAATTTGTGGGTTGATAAACCTTTTTGACATTATAAACATTGTAGTGGTGTGGTGATGTTTAAATTGGATAATTATGTATAACATTACCTTTGGTAAAGGCTTAGCTGGTTTACAGTGAATCCCTCCAACAAATTTGAAGTTAGGAAGGAGCGGGCGAGGGAAATCAAAGTCCCAGTAGGTTCTCATCAACCAGATATCAGCATTACCCATCATCTTACAGGCACTGGTGGGTGTTCCTGTTAAGATGAACACACAAAACACTATTTAAAGTGTTCATTCAGAATAATCTAGTCTTAAAAGTATAGCTCGACTTAGATTAACCTGCCTGTCTGTGTTTGGACTTTCTATGGGTGGCTTACCTCTGATTTCAGAGTAGTATCTGTCAACCTCGTCCCACATACACTGCCTCATTACAACATCCTGCATAGCGTAGAAGATGAAGTTCCACAGTCTCTCTGAGAAGTTCATCTTGTCTGTGAGTTTGCTCATTGCACCAGGGACATAGGAAGGTGGAGCAGGTAGCTGACCACAAAGCCTCTCAACGTTGTGAGCTATGGAAAAACGCAAAGAAAGGACGAGAGGAATGCCCAGAATGTCTGCAGTCAAGTCACTGCCGGGGTAGATTGGATCAGCAAAAAGCAGGTCGTAATTTCCCTCCCTTAGCTTTTTCATAATGGTTTCTGATTTAAGTACGCCGTCCAAAAAACTGATAGAAATCTTCATGCCAGCCTTCATTAGATCTAAAAATTTTACATAAATCTCATAAGGACCCATGAAATCCATCTCATACATGGAGAAGTGAAGTACAACTTCAGAAGCCTTCTCTACATCTTTCACTGTGACTGAAGTGTTAAAAGGTTCGTACTGGAATCGAGACGGTTCGCTGCTGTTCATGAACATCGATGCGCTCGGGATCAGGACCGTCACCTGGTGTCCTCTGTCCACCAGCGTCTCCAGTACCGGCTTCATGTTGATCCAGTGGCTGGCTTCAGTGTACCACACCAAGACCTTCCCTCCATTTGAGCTCCTTGTTGCACAAAGTAGTAGCAGGACACAAACAGAGAGACGCAGCTCCATGGTGGCTGTGTGTCTGCAGGAAAACCGTCTGTGGTCTTTTTAACAGCTTCACCTTTACAGATACTGATTAACTAGATGAACTCTGACTCCTGCTCTTTGTACGGAATAAAGCGAGATAACACCCACGAATAGTCGTTTCAAAGGCTGAGATAACTGATGTGAAGAATCTTGTGATATCCAGATAGACCCAGAAATTTAGTTTGTTTTATTTGATCAATGCTAAAGTTATAACTAATCTAATGTCTAAATTCGGAAAGGAGGATAATTAATATAAACAACCCGTCAGATTCAAGGAAAAAAAAAACAGTTTAATTAAATAAAACACAAATATTTGTACTTCTTTTTCTTTTTAACAAAAATTGTCCACCCTTATTAAATTAATTATTGCGCTATTCCCTCTTTCAATCCTGAGTTTGCAATGTTAGTCACTGAAGTTGGTTGTTCAAAATAGTTTGTCACTTTAAATGGCATTGTGTTATCTTGAGAATCCAATATTCTATCTTAATCCAGTGCGATGCAGCAGGCAGATCCAGTAGCTCCATGTCTTTGGTTGAAGCCTGGAGTCCCAGCACATCCAATCCAGGTCTGCAGAAGCGTGCAGCACAACAATATCCCAAGACTAATGGGGTTTAAAAAAAACATCTGTTTCACTGCAGAAACGAATCTAACTGCAATAATTGAATCAGAAATATTCATTTCCCCTGACAATGATTGGAATTTATCAGCTTCTAACAAATAAACTTTATTTTTTCCCCCTCAGACCGAAACAGATTAAACACAGGCACTAAAAACAGCTACACTTTTTATCTTTTTCCCTTTGTGTTGTGTAAACCACACAGTGTAAACCATTATGCCGCCTACTGGCGGTTTCTGTTAACAGAAAACATTTGAAACAAAGAGCTACTGTTGCATTTAATGAATAAACAAAAATGCAATTGAAACAAAATATTCATAAAATGCAAACAAACAATAATATTACACACATTTATGGGGCTTACATCCCCCCATCCTATGTTTTGCATGCGCCCCTGCAAAACTTAATAAACATCTATTACAAGGGCATAAAAGTGATTCTCAAAAGCTAATTAGTACTTAATTTAAGTCACCAAGTAAAGACTGCATCAATACTAAAAGGGGATTCCCTAAGGATGGGCAAGTCAATCTCTTGGGATGGGTCCTTTCCGTTGTGGACCTCCTTACTGCAATTTTCTCTTCTTAGAGTTCCGTTTCAACAGGGATGACATCGGATAGTTCAGACCTGTCAATATCTATTACCACATACTCAGGTGATTGTCTGGACTTTAGGGGGAAGGTGACCGTGTTATTCCACTCTTAAGCAGTTTCCGAACTTTGGTCCTACAAGGCTCCTGGGGCACTTGTGGCTCAAGAGGTGGAGCTTTAGGATTAAGTGGTGACTTAGAAACACTGTTGTTTGTTACACCCAGCTCAATGTTGTCAGTTTCAGTCATCTCTCATGAATTTTCATCTGTCTCCATCAAATGGTTCTTGGATTCATTTTGCATTTCCTTTCCAACTCCTTTATCTCTGGTTCCAACATCATTCCCCTTCTCAATGGCAGGATAGTGATAATATTGATAGTAATAATATTCCACATTCTCATTCTCACAGTCACAAACATCGGCATCAATTGCGATACACTCAACAAAGCCAAGAAAAGCCGACTCAGACTGAGATTGACTTTTTGGTTGGGCAATGTGCTGTTGGCATATTGCATATACCACTTATGGGGAGATGATAGTGACTTGGGTTATGTCTGACATGAATCAGTCAATCCGACTGTCCTCATCTTTAGTAAAGTTGTCGATTTACCCTTCTGCATGGGGCCTGCGGGAGAGACCGTCTGCATCTTGGTTTTTCTTTCCAGCCCTGTAGCGAATATAAAAATCAAAAGTGACAAGTGCAGCCAGCCACCTGTGACCTGCTGCATCTAATTTGGCAGATATCAGGATATACAATATGTTAAAAGGTTGTTATCTGTCACAACAGTAAATTTGGCACCATAGAGATAATTAAAAACTGATTGGTTACTGCACACTTAAGGGCCAAGAACTGAAGTTTATATGTTGGATATCCTTTGTCACAGTTTCTTTGTCGCAGAAAAGGCTTCGTCAATGTTTGGTTTGATGGTTTGGTTGTTCAATTTTCTGTAGTTGACACGCAGCCTATTGGCCCTATTTTTATTTTTAACAACCACAATGGGGGATGCAAATGACTCTCAGATTCACGGATTATGTTGGCATCACAAAGTTCTTTAAAATGCTATGTGATAGTTTCATAGTCCAAGGGGGCCTGGGTCGTGGTTTGAATGAGGTTGAATCTGAATGTACTATGTAATGTTTCACATCATGCTTGGTAAAAAACATCTGACATTGAGTTCTACTTGGCTGTAACCATCTGTTTCCCTTCTACAGAGAGAGGAGCTTCGGTTAAGTCAAACTTAGGTGGGCTGGGTAAAGTGGTGGTAATGCAATTGCACTCAGCAGCGAACCTTGGAGACTAAGTGTTCGTGTTGGTACTCGAAGCCTTGGTACCTGAAGCCAGAGTGGACACAGACAGAGGGACATACAATTCAGCTAATTTTTTACCAGCAGGGATAGTGATCGTATATGAGCACTTTCATTTCTCATCAAAATAGGAAGTTTAAAAGAATTCACAGAGGAAGCTGTCATAATATAGTTACAAAACAGGAAACCACCAGGTAAGGCAGATGCAATGGAAAAAACAGCTTTCTAACCAGCCAGTAGTACAACACAATTTTTTTGGTCAACAGCTTAACCTTCCCTGTTCTGCCACTCCCTTTGTTAACTTTAAGTCTGTTGTACATTGTTTGGATCACTAGGGTGCTGTTGCAACTCACTTGCCCGATACTCGTGTCTGACTCTTTGTAGGATGTGAATGTTTCAAAGAGCACATGCAAAACCTTTTCCCCAATAAGAATCTGAATTTCTTTGTTTGATCTGCGGTCTGGTACAATGAGTGCTAATGTGTTAACTTCCTCAAGTCTCCCAGTAACTTCTTTTGGAACAGAACAGGTTTAATTTTATATAGCCCAAATTGGTAACTTACTGACCCCCTGTACCCTCTATGTCCAAGTAGGTTGCCCACTGACCGAATAGGGCATGCAGACAGGTAAATTTGTGGTTTTTCTTTAACCCCTCCAAAAGGGTGTTGCATTGTGTCTAACTTCAAGGATCTCCATTCTTCTTCTGTTCTTAACTCAAGATGAAGCTCTGAAAAATCTGGGGCAGGCTCACCTCTCAGTTTCTGTAGAAAGGTCAACAAAGATGTCTGGTCCCAGCAACCCTGCACAAATTTTTTGTTGGCATTGACCTCACTTACACCATCTCGTCTTATCGCTGTCCTGAGTAGTACTTACAATACTTTATAAGTATTGAGATACTTCTTCACCTTGATCCTGATGAGTACTTGGGGACTTGGCAAAGATCTCCTCCCCATCGTCAAAAAGACCATATGCTGATTGAAGAAGGATTATACATAATGTTGTGAAGGTGAGTCAGACCTCAGTTGCTTTACAATGTCTGCTGCAGAGGACAGTAAGCCCTCTAGCATCAGTCATCACTACACATCCATTGTATAGCCAACCTGAAACATAAGTTCAACATGTAAACACAATGTTTCAAAATCCATCTCCCCAGGAGGCACAGACACTCTGCCGGAGAAGGAACACAGTCTCTTTAAACCTAGGCCTACCGAGGGCTCACTCTTAATTCCCCTATAATTCGTTGGACATCTTCTGGATTCAGAGTGTCAGAGTCTGGTTTTGTGGCAGTGCCCTTAGTTTGTTATTTTGATTTCGTTGCCTTTCCTTTACTCATTCTCCTAAGCTTTACCATTTTGTCCTGTGATTTGAGCCCCAATTTTGATGGCTTGGTCCATGGAGGTTGCAGTTTCTGAGGACTGAATTAAACAGATGCTATCTGAGTCACTTCCAGTACTGCCTGAGCTACCCTGTTCCATCTGCACAGTTTTAAGTGACAACAAGGCTTTAGGGTTTTCATCTATGGCTGAAGGGACCAGTTTTGGGGCAGCTAAACAGTAAACTCTATCTGAACACCATTTTGAGACTGGATTTTTAGGACACTGTATTACAGAGGAAGAGATAATGAACTTTACACACTTCTGAGTCGAGAATTAAGAAGAATCAAGAATACCATCACCATGAAGTATTCCCTTTAAAATAATTGATGTCTGGAAATGTATACCATACTCACTACCAATGTCAACAATAGAAGCCTTATTTTCTTTGGTGATTTGGCAATTATTGACATATGTTGTTTATAATACAAAATCCTCTTGGCTGGCTCGCCAAATTATTTAACCTAGAACCTGGACTTTATCAGCTTCTAACATAGTATAAACCTTTTTCCCCCTCGGAACGAAATCGCTTAAGCACATGTCCTAAAACCAGCAAGAATATTTTCTTCTTCCCTTTCTTTGCGTTGTGTAAACCACACAGTGTAAACCACTATGCCACTTACTGGCGGTTTTTGTTAACAAAAAACATTTGAAACACAAACAGAGTTACTGTTGCATTTAGTAAATAAACAAAAATACAATAGAAAAAAAATATACATTAAATGTTAAAAAGCAATAATATTACACACATTTATGGAGGTTACAATAACATGTCATTTTAAAAAAAATGTTTATACATTAAAATAAATAGATGACTAACTTCGGTCAATGTTTAACTCAACAAAAAAGTATTTTAATATTACTACTTATCACAAAAATGTAACTCAAATCGTCCAAATTTGTTTGTAGAGTTGCTGTAAATGGGAATGCTGTGGGCAGGAATTATCTCCGGTACCAGTCAGTCCTTCGACAAATTTGAAGAGACCTCTGACTAAAGACTGTTTCTGTATGACAGTCTTGCAACTGTCATACTGTGCCAACAGCTACATGTTGTGCCAGCAGAGCTGGTACTGGATGATGCGATTAGTTTTTGATAACAACTTCTTATTCACATCATTTTCCTTTGCCACTCATCTTTAAATGTATGTCAGTTTAGAACCATTTTGGATGCCTTACACAAAAATAAACGCTACTTTGATTTAGACCTAGGAGATAGTTCCTTCGAGTTAGTCCATAATTAATCCAAACAGGAAATTTATAATAGTGGTTTATAGGACTAAGTGAGGTGAGTACGAGATCTGTAGCTTGGCCACAAAGTGCCAGCCGGCTTCCCTCCAGATTTCTTGACAGTTGTCTGCCGCAACCTCGCTAATCCATTTGAGCTGCACCAATAGCTGTGCTCTATCAATAAGATCTATTATGTCCAGTATAGACAATTTAATACATAAGACTGAGTTTGTTTGGACAGTTGGTGGAGAATTAACAAAAGATTTCAGATAAGGCTGTGGGTCAGAGCGGCCAGTTGTTTGTGAATATTCAGGAAGTGGGAGGTGCAGACAGAGCATTGGGAATCGGGGTTTCTGGGGAAATGTCACCTCTGATTGTTTCAGCACCTAAATCCTTAGATATTTTCAATGGTGGGCACTCTGTCCCCTTCACTTACCATGCAGATTACTTTGCCGATTTTACCTCGGTCCAAAGAAACGATAACACATTTGAATATTGGCTTAATCTCTTCTGATTGAATATGTAGTTTTACAGGGTGTCCAATGAATAATGTTTGGATCCACGGACATACCCTCTAGTAAAAAGTGTTAATTCATTCTGACTGTTTCGAATTATAAAGACAGAGAAGACAGAGTATTATTAAAGTCAATCTTCTTTGTTTCCACCCTCACGCTCTTAAAAACTGTTCAAATTTAACATGAGCAAAGTCAGCCTAACATAGAATACAAAGTAGGCTTATAAATGATTCACTTGATTGTAACACAAAGAAGAAACACTATTAAACACTTCCATTAATTATATCAACTTAGTTCAACATTTGTAACCAGTGATATTAAGGCAAAACTTTTACTTTATTCAAGCTGTATTTTACATGTTTTTAGGTTTATTTTCTTATATATAAAAAGGACAAGTTTACAAACAATTAAAAGAAGTAAATATATTGTTAAATATATAGTAAATATTGTTCTAAAATGACATTAAAAGTTTTTGCAACCTATAGGCTGACAATAAAGAATAGGAGTTTATAGACAATTTGCGGTTGCCGCAGAAAGAAAAGGCAGTGGGTTTTACCCTTTACACTGGGAAAAATCCCTTGACTGTATCAAGAAACATTGTTCATGAGAATTATTGTAAATGTATTTCAAAAATCAAGAATCAGTTTATTTATATAGCGCCAATTTACAACAGGTGTCGTCTCAAGGCACTTCACAGAAAATCAATTAAAATCAAAGATACATCATAACAAATCAATTTAAAAAAGTTTCCAATCTAAGGAACCCCAGCAGATTGCATCGAGTCATTGACTTGCAGCAGACCAAAACAATGGCTTGTGTTGTCGTTGACTTTACAGCAATCCCTCATACTGAGCATGGATGTAGCGACAGTGGAGAGGAAAAACTCCCCTTTAACAGGAAGAAACCTCCAGCAGAACCTGGCTCAGTACAAGCAGCCGTCTGCCACGACCGACTGGGGGTTTGAAAAGACAGAAAACTAAATTAGAAGCACAGGATACTGAAATAGGAGTTTATAGCAGCAGTTGTAGAACGTCACTGGAAGCATCTCAGCCCATGTTCTCATCCAAGAAGCTGTCTCAGCTAACAGAACCAGACCAGGTGTGGCTACTATGGAGAGAAGAAAACTAAGAGAAAACAAAAGGTTAACAAGGTTGAAATAACGGTAACTAAGTAGATTGGACAAAGGAAGAAAGTAGCAGAGAGAGAAGTGGTCAGATTGTCCTCCAGCAGTCTAAGCCTATAGCAGCATAACTATAGAGAAACTTAAATAACTTAACCCTATAGAGTGAGACATGAAGAAGGTAGAGCAAAGGAGAACCGTCTGTATTTGCCCTCAAGGAGAATCGCAGATTAGCCACACAAACAAAAAAGCATAGAGGTGACAGTATCATGTTGTGCTGATGTTTTGGAACTGTAAGGTTGATCAGAATTGAAGAAATGTTGTATGGAGCTAAATACGGAACATTCAAAGATTGTTTTTTTCTTATTCATATTTCTTGAATATTTTTACAGTATATACATAAAAAAATCTTTTTTCGGTCACTCAGTTTTTCACTTTTTTGTTTTCTGGTACAGCATCTCTGGAGGCTTCAGACCTTTTGTAGAATCTGAGCGAGGGCTGAGGCTATTATGTTTGTTTTCACTGTTGTCAGATTTTTGACCATAGATCCCAAAGAGAAGACCACAATCCCAGCATCTCCAGAGCTTTGGACAAATCCTGCAAAACACAAATACTTTTAAAGTCAGCGGGCTATTCCAAATTTGTAATTTTTAACCCTTTTTTCATGGCCACCCTCCTCAAAGTTGCTTAGTTCCAGTTAAAGCGATATGGACCCCCTCGGGCCATGACAGAGGCGCCATTCAACGAGCTGTAAGTCAACGTATAATCACAAAAGTTCTGAAAATACTTTATGAAGGTTGAAAGGTTACTTGCTTTAATTATCAAGTGGTTCCGACATTACGAGTGGGCCAGCCAATCCACCTGATGTCTGTATACATACTCTTTGCTGTCCTGGATCAAACCAGGGTGTGATGTGAACATCAGTACTTTTACAGACTGCTTGGTCCGATCGTTTACTGCAGGAAGCTGGGCATCCAATAAGAATTGAAGGCAACCATGCTGAGTTTGCTCACCTTCTGTTGGAGAATGTTTGAGTTCACGGTGTTAAAGGCAAAGATGAGGCCCACAAACAGAATCGTTGGATACGTTACTGGGTGATCGCGTTGGTGCAAACTGAAGTGCAGTCCTAGGTTGATCTGTTGACCCATTTGCTCAGTACGCAAGTACTACAAGGTTTTCAGCTTTAGCCTGTGATGTCCTTACAGATGTGAGGGGCCCTTAAACCTCTAAAAGTGTAATTCTTAGGGACCAAGGTAAACATAGAGCTTTCAAAGCTGATGAGAACATAACATAGCTGGATAGATTGGTTGAAGACCTGAGTGAATAGCCTGTGCGTATAAATGTGATCAACTTTGATGTTTGACATCATAGTAACTAGAGATATGATTTATCTGATTTATAGAAACAACTAGGGTCAGAAGCTCCATCTTCCTGAGCATTAAGGTTGGGGTTCTCAACTCTGTCTGCAATAATCAGTGCTACTCTTGATTTTTGGGCATCTGAGCCCAAAGTGCTTAGTCTCTAAAAACTGGACACTTTGTCCCCTTCATTAACGTTGTAGATTCCCTTTTTACCCTGAATTCAGCAGCTGCTGGAAAAACAATGGGTATTTGAACGCCGGATTAAGTCCCTGTAGAGCAAGACAGGAATCATTCATAGAACAAATGTGTTCTGTTTTTATCCTAAGACCTCCCTCTGGTGAAAATGAGCACTTGAGAAGCAAATCTTTGTGTGGTTGAATCAGAATTTTTTGTTTTTCTTTTAATTAAATTTTCATAGGAATTTAGTCTGCGTTTATTTCCCACATTCCTGCTGCTTCCTCTGCCTCCTTTGCCCGTTACCCACCACTTGCTGAGGGTTACAGAGTGTTGCCTTTTGAAGTATACATTTGCATAATCAGATTAGGATACGTGATTGTCTATGTGCATCCCCCTGTTCCCATCAGAGGGTGCTCCAGAGGAGAGAGGGTGCTGTCCAGCGAAACAATGGAGGACTCCCCTCCTCTGTCAGCAGTCATCCAGCCCTGCACCTGCATCTCCTGCTCCATTACAGCGGCAGTTTAGGCTTGGACCTCTGCAGCCGCTGAAGGGTGAAGGAACACAAGAGGAGGAAAGGCAATGAGGAGGAGGGGGACTCGAGTGCTGTGATGGGAGAGGAAGGGCAGGGGTTGAACTGAGATATTTAAGCATGCAGAGGGTGAATTGGCTTTAAGGGGATAAAGAGCTCAGGGCCTATCAGCTGGCACCCAGCTCCAGAAATTCTCTCTTTATGGAGCGCTTCGGCCGGGAGAGCGAGGGGCTGCCTTCCACTGATCTGCTCCATTGTGATAACAGATTCAGGCAGCGTGCTAGACGGCGATAAGGAAATGTGCTCTCAATAGACGATTACCCGCATGCTCGGGACGGAATAGTCAATCAGGAAACTGCACTCTGCAGAGAGAATGAGAGGCATGCAGATTTGTTAGTGTTTTTTATTTAGACAGCAGGCTTTTCCTAACTTTAGAGAAACAGAAATGTTCAGATTAGAACGGAGGATCTCTGTAAATAAAGTACATTTTCTACCACGACAGCATTTCTCTACTTCTCTGACTCTGACTTAATATTTTCTGTGAAGGGATTCTAATATTCAGGAAAACATCCTAGATTACAAAGTTGTACAGTTTTAAATGTTATGCTTCACTTTACCAGGAAGTGGAAATATTATCTTTTTTTTAAACACTCTCAAATGACTCAACCTACAGTCATAATCATACAGAAATGTATGTCATTCACATTCGCTTTGGGTCAAATCTGACAGCTGCTGTACTGTAGGTATCAGCCACCCAGTATCGCATAATTTTATTTTTGGAGGATTACAAAGAGTCACCTGTCATTTTCCACAGGCTCCAGCTGGGCTGGGCTTCATTTAGTCAGAGTTTTACAGCTCCAGTTAAATCTCCCTGAGTCAGGTCAGTGTTTACTCTTCAGCTCAGTTAGGAGCAATCTTTGGCCTGAAGACTGGACACAGGGTCACAATAGGCGATTTAAATGTCTTGAATAGAGAAGACGAATGTGAGGACAACCGCCGAGTTAGACCAACCGTAAAGTCTACAAATTATGCTTTAGAAAGACAGATTAGCTGCTCAAATAATTACAGATGTTTCAGTTTAACCAATTGTGGATTTTTTTCTTTGTAACATATTTCAGTTGTTTCTTTGGTTGTTGTTTTTAAAAGCTGTCAGGAGAAAACTGACAGCATTATTGTAAATGTAATTTTTTGCATATCGAAGGAATCTGTATTGGCATAGTTGGTGCATGACAAATATCTCTGGATATAAAATGTATGAAAAGTGTAAGAATATATATATATATATATATATATATATATATATATATATATATATATATATATATATATATATATATATATATATATATATATATATATATATATATATATATAT
>JAVLVB010000124.1:3635955-3649510 GCA_032876305.1 Orestias chungarensis | reverse complement strand
TTGTTTAATGCATTGCCTTGTTGCCAAGCAAAATTCAGACAATAACACTGTATTTCCACTTCTCTATTTACTTTCAAAATGCTGATTACATTATTTAGAAAAACCCGTGAGTCACTGTCTTTCTTAAAAACCCGATTTCTTGACCCTTTACCACCAGCAAAACTGTAGGTTATAACAAAATTGGCAGGACTGAAACCGCAGAGTCTGAAAATAGGTATTAATTATGGTATTAATTAATGAAAAACTCACCCTGACTCAAGAGTTTGCAGCAGCGGAGGAGCGTTCAGAAGCCCCTCGGTTACTAGCAGCACAAACGGGACGTTTTCCTCCAGATGCCAAGAAACGTTCTCTAAAGCTATACAGATAAAAAAAACGACGTTTAGAGAAAAAAAACCCCAACATCTATAAAGACAGTGAATTAGAAGAACGGGCAGCACACCAGTTTCTGAGAGGCTTGTGATAAAGGAGAGGCAGCCGATGTTGTTTTCGCTGCAGATCGATGAACAGGCGGATTCGCCCGGATGGTCAAACTCCACCAAGAGAGAGAAAGAGCTCCAGGGAAAGTCGGGGCCGATGTTTTGCTCAAACACCAGCACACAGTTGCTGCTGCACACACTGAAAGAAAAAAGCAATGTTTCTTATTTTATTTCTTCATGTTGTTTGAATCGACGTAGATACCGACGACTTTGCTCGTATCAGCCCCCGTAAGAAGCTTTAAAGTAAATCAAGCATAAATACCAACAGGTATGGATTTAGAATGCAGTTCCGCTTGAATCAAAAAAAAAAAAAAAATAGTGACTAATTCTTTTTACCTGATCTTAAGGTTGTCATACATTTAATAGAATATCTCTACTTTTCCTTTTTTAACTTAAGATTGAATTTAAGTAGGGAATCGCTGAGGTGACAGCTATCGTACCTGCTGACCACACTGGCGCCGTTCAATTTCTTGCCGTGCTCACGGAGAAAAACTGAACTTACAGCAGCTCCTGCAGCAACAAACAAACTCAGCTGATTGATTTTGTCAAAGTAGATACAGAAACTGTAAGCCAGTAAGCATTTCTGCTAATAAAGTTGGTAAGATACTGAAAAAACAAACAACAGAAAAACACTCACCTGTCACTTTGCTCAAACTCTGGATTATCTTTAAACCGGTTTCATGAGATTCCACAGAAAGAATGACAAGAATCTAAAGAAACACAAACATTTGATCAGGGGATTCATGTTAGACTTATGTTAGGACTTTGACTATTTCCACACATGAATATACTAAAAAGCAGTTGCAGCTTTACAGCTAAGGCAGGCGTCCCCGTATGAACTTAAAGCGCAGCGGAAAGACGATGACTCTGTGCTTTATTTTCTGGGGATGCACCATGTATCAGCGCTAACATTGGTCAATACCCATGTTCAGTTTATAAGATATGGGTATCAGCCTCATAGGCCCTGTATTAGCAATTGGCATTTATATCCCTCTTGTTGCAACTTGTGTTTCTGGAGGGGAGGGGTTTGGTCAATAACGATGATACTGATGGTATAGATGCCAGGATTGTGGCGGGTTTAACGAAAGCAGAGATTCAATGTCAGATGGTAATTTTTTACAAGATGCTGAAAAGATAGGCAATTATGTAATATAGGTCATCATCAAGATCAATATTATTATCAGATATCGGAACAGGCCCAAATTCTCATATGGGTGCATTCCTATTAATTGCAATTACTCACGAGTCAGAAATGTACTTCTTAATGTTGCTTCTACAAATTGCACCTGACCTGCTTCCCACTTGCTATTCAAGAGAAGGATCCCCACAGCATGCTGCTTTTATCACCATGTTTACCAGTAAGTAGGGTTTGCTTGGGCGGGATGTGGAGTTTTAGTTTGCCTCTAAACAAACTTTTTCAGAGTTTATTATTCTGTCTTTTTGCCAGAGCACTTTTCCTTCCTCATTCTTCTGAAAAGCCAAATTAGCATCATTACACTGTATGTAATGATGTTATCATCTCACTCTTCCCCAATCTTCTCCAACGTTTGAGACTTTCGTAGAGATCCTTCCTCTGAAGGAGAGTGGCCTGCTTTTCTTTAAGGGCATCAGAGTAAACAAGGCTGAATAAATTACTTGACTTGTTTTAAACAATACAAATTTTGATTGTTTTCCATGTTTACCATAATCATGCACTACTTTTTGTGCTGATGTAGTTTATAATGGGACCAAATGTTGCAAAGTTCGCAGGTTTGGAATAGTACATATGTACATATGTGAATGCTGATTAGGTTCAAAGTAATAGGGATGTTGTGAAAACTGACTCTCCCGGTGTTGTCGTTGTTGCCGTTTCTCGTTTCCAGCCACTCAGCCAAAAGCCGCTGAAGCTCCAGCAGTTTGAAGTTGGACTCTTCCGTGTTGTGACGGACGAAGACGAGGATCTGCAGCCTTTTCAGCAGCTGTAACAGGCGGTGATCTACACAAGCCTCAGCCGCTTTGGTCAGGTACTCTTTAGGGAGAAGGGCGTCAGAAAAATCCTTTCGTGACACAAAATACATTTTTCCACTTCCTTCTATGCGTTGGTTGGAGTTTGCACATTTAGAAAATCCCTTTTGGTTTCTTTATGAAAATATTTAGGGTTTAGGGGTTTAAAGACAGTGTATCTGCAAAAGATGATGGTCTATACTGACCCACAGCAATGCTCAGGTCACACTTCAGCAGCAACTCTTTAAACGTCACAAGCACATGGATCAGAGCAGCCAGGTTATAAAGCTGCTCCTGATCTGCAGCCAAAAAAACAAAAAGTGGACATTTATTTTCAGTGTTCAGATAAAATAAAATAAAAAACAAGGTAAAATGAAAGATTAATTTAAGAGAGATAAGTTTTACCTTTGACCAGCTCTTGTCTCTTGGCTGGGATCCTGCAGAGCGCCCTCTCCTGCTGCTTGAGGAGGAAATGTGTTTGGTCCGGGGCCAAGCAGCTGAAGTCTCCCAAACAGGGAAATGCGACCCCGAGCCGCCTGGCAGAACTCAAACACGGCTTAGCGACGGCCAGCAACTCGCAGTAGGCACGCTGCTGGCTCTCTGTAGGGCAGCATCGACATTCAGCAAGACATTTAACACATTTTACCAGTTTCTCCCACAAGGTGTGTGTAACAGAAGAGGGTGGATTTGCAGTTAGTACAAAAGAAAAGAAAAGCTGTAGTTAGAGCCACAGTAACATTTTTAAAACAAATCAATTTCTCAATAATAATTAGAATTAATCTATAGATAAGATGTAGCATAATAATCATGCACCTGTTGCCTGAACCTGAATGACTCTGCTGTGATATTGTTCCTGAATGTTTGGGTCACCGGCAGGAGGATCATCAGGCTGACGGATCCTCAGAGGGGAGTTGCTGTGCTCTCTAGCGGCGCTGCCCGCAACAGCAACGCTCATGTATGCCGGCTTCCTGTCAGCTGTCTCCTCCGGGGGAGGGTGAAGCTCTCTCTCCGGAGTTTGACGGCTCACCTGTTCAGCCACTTGGGACAAGAGATGGATCAGAGAAAGCAAATTTACTGTAAATGTTTACAATTTTGCTTTCTTTGTAGTGGAATTATTAACCAGTACACAACTTCTTTAGACTTTAGAAATTCCTCTAATCCAAACATGGCCAGAATTGTACATATATTGTTAAATATGTAAGAATATGTACGTTCACCCCCACTAATACTGAATTAATCATTCAAACAGCACATTTAAAAAGCTTTATTGTTTTCGGATTGCTGTCCTGTTTAATTAGTAACAAACAATAACTGATTTCAACCAAGAACCTGAAGGTCCCTCTGTTGGAGCTCCACAGGGAGGATGAACAACAACCTCTGAGCAAGTATGCTAGTGCCCAGAAATCCGGCACAGGATTAGCCTTCCTGACCTTAACCCTATTAGAGATTTGGGTAAAAGGACAAAACGATCTATTTAAATAAAACACTAGTCAAACCTCCAGACAAAATTACGCTGGATACTTCCTGATTGTTGTAAAGCAGGTGTCAAAAACGCTCCGCCTGCTAATGGACATTTACTCTAGAAGTGGGATTGTAAAATTTGAACCCTATTTAAATCAAATCATCAATAAATTCAAGCCTGCGCATGTGCTGTAAAAGTTCAAATAAACCGTTAGATAAATGTTCAAATGAACATTTGGGTGTGGATTTTAGGTTAACTAACCCTCAATCTTCTTCTAATCTGGTCATGTAATACTCGTAAAGTTAAACGTTTCTATTTGAACCCAGCCAATGACAACAGAATATAAAAATATAGTTCCAGTGTTCAGTAAGTGTTAGCTAAGGAACTGAGTGGGGCACCTTAACAAGTTTTAGACAACTTTCAGTGGTAAGAGAAGCTTTTTTAGGCTTCTTTTATTTACCTCTTTATTTAAATTTTTTTCTTTAAATAATGTACAGTTACAAATACAAATAAAGAAAAGCTCTGGTGTCTCGACTAGGGAAGCAAATCGTTACCATTAAAAGAGAGCAAAGTCATAAATAATATTCAGAAATGTAGCTTATTGTATGAGAAGTCTACGCTCACAGATGCAGCTGTCTGGTTGTGATCTTTTCTTGCATCTCACTGAGTTTAACTGCATGCACATATATTTATTAAAGAAGCCAGTAGTGCAACAAAAAAGTTTTTCAAATGACATCTGTTGATTAAAACTGCACTGGTCACAACTAAGATAGGTAGAAATAGGCAAAGCATACTCAGAAATAATGACACATGTTAGCATAAAAAAAGAAAAAGCTTATATATGTTCTTGATTAAAATGTTAACATTTGGATTTTTATATAATTGTTTTACACCTAACATTTTGGGTTGTAACACAGGCCTCCATAAATGCAATGACTAGAACAAAAGGACTGACCAGGGCTGAGGCAGTTGAAAAAATTAAGAATTGCCAAATGGAGGAGAGGTAAGAGAATTAAAGTTATTGAAGCAATATGAACGAAAACAAAAAACATGAAGCTATTGAAGAGATTAATAACTTTATGCATGTTTTACAGTGAGAGAGAGGAGCTTCACATACAATTGCGGGCAGAAATCGAGAGACGTGCAAATGTCTCAAATGAGACAAAACCTGTGTAATAAAAGTATTTACAGCTTTTAATTTTGGCCTTTTTTTATTATTTTAAATCTGACTTAATAATAATCAACATTTGCTGGTTTTTATTCTTTATTCTGCTCTTATTATTTCGCTAGTACAATAGAATAATCCAGTCCAGGTGTGAAGTGTTTGTGCTTTGTCGTTTTTTTGTCTCGATAATATTAAATGTGCCAAAGTTTGCATAAAAAATACATTTGTGAAACGGAACCTGTGCATTTCTGAATCTGAAATACAACTGTGAACCAGAGCATGTGCATTTGTGGAAAACACTGCGTGAGTTCATTCTTTTTGACACTAATCTGGCCTCACACGTTTGCAATGTAATGCAATGCAGATGTGCACTCTTCATTCATTGACTTATTCATTCATTTGAATTATGGTAACGCTTTGCTTCCATACTCAACTGTTGAGTTTAAAATGTAAAATAAGTGACTTCTATTTTTTATTTTTTTAAAGGAACCAAACATGTGAGGCTGTACCTGAACTTGGAGATGCTGCTCCATCCGAAGCAACCTGCTGCGACCTCAGCATCATAAATTCAGCTAGCGGGTCAATGTTTATCTCTGGTTGATGTTTCGTTTGGATAAAACTCTTCTGATTATCTCTGATATTTAATCCGGTAGGCAGCGAGCACTCAGAACTGTGGGAGCTCTGAACGCTCTTAAGCCCATTATTCACGCTGCCGATGTTTATCAGAGCAGACGAGCTCCCTGCAGATTCGGAAGACCTCTTTGTTAAAGCTTCGTATCTGGTGGTGTTGTTACTTTGCTCCTGCCCGCTTGTTTCGGCGATGCGTGGCAAGAATGAGGTTTGGGACGAATACACAGTGTCTTCTTTCAGGAGACGGGATTTCTTTGGAGAATCCACACAAACACAATCAACTGAAGACAAAAAAAAAAAAAAAGAGTCAAATATTAATCTGATCCATGTATATTTCTGGATATGACCAGTATTTAGTTATAATTCCTAAACTGTAAGACTGTCTAAAAAAAAATAACGTCATACTAATCCTCACCCTCCTCATCCTCAGGTAATAGTCTTCTGAAGTCTTCTCTTGTGTCCTGTATGTTTGTAGGAGCCTCAGACCTCAGCCTCTCCACGAACTCAAGATTTTTACCCAAAACTATCTCAAGACTTCCCATCTCCAGTCGTAATTCCAGTTTGTCCCCCTCGCTGCTGAAACTTTCCTCTTCTAATTGGATAACTCCCAACGCTTCACACAGAGGCTGAAAGCCTGCGGCCGGGTCATATAAAGACGGCTCTGTGAGAAAACACATACGAGTTAGGACATCGTTTATCAGGAAAAATGTCAGAATGGCAGTTAACAGTAACTGTATGTGTCACATTCTGTGCATCATTATCAGACGAGCTATGACATACTGGGAATGGTGTTTGAGGCAAATTGAAATATTTTATATTAGCACATATAGTTTGCCACCGATCTCCAGCCCAACCTATTTCCAGAGGAATACATGAAAAGGAAACAAGAAATGGACGAAATGACACTTATAGCAGTCAAGATATAAAAAACAAAATACACTAAATTAGCACATTTTGTGTAATTATTCAAAGATTTTTATATGAGCTAGCTGTGATGCTGATGACATAACAAGTAATACTCATAATAAAACATAGGAAGGATGAAACTTTTCCCTGGAAATACCTTCTTTACATATAGGCAGGATCAATAGGAGTGTTTTTGTATAAATGAATGCAAAAAATAGAGTTTGTGCTTCTCTCAGAAATGTGGAAATAAAACATCAGCTAGTAGCTACGATTAGAATTAAGTACAAATGAACTATTTTCAGGACTAGACTGATGCAAGGCTGCGGAGTCAAGATATCTAAATGACACTAAGACAATGCTGACAATCTCTAAAGGGTTACATCACAAACCCTGAAGCGAGCAGTCATAAGGAGACTCGACTCAACACAGGGGCTGCAGAAAGAAATGCAAACCTACAATAGAAATGCCTGATAAAACGATCTGCTGATGTAATGATCCAGCTCCAGCCCAACAATATTTAATAGTAAAATTTAAAGTAATATTTACTAAATTACAATGCCAGTTCAGATAGGATGTTTTATTTTTTAGATTAAATGTACGCTTTGATAAAAACCTTAAAGCAAGTATGAAACATACGTTTTTTATGAAGCCCACCCCATATTTGGAAATATTTTTTTAATGATCTAATGTAAAATTCAGATTTTAAATGTCAGATTTCAATTCGGTTTAAGTAGAAAATGCTCATAATCCACATAAATAAAGCCTGTAGAGCATCCAAATGTGTGTAATTAACCCATACATAACATTTCATTTAGTAATAAAGTTGTTGAAATAAACAAACTCTGTAACATGTGATGTCATGTTAAGTTAATATTAATGTAGTAATATTATTTGCTCTTGTTTTTATTTTATGGTATTTTCTAACTCCTCAAAGAGATGTTGTTACCTGACAACAGAAAGTGCACAACAGAGGTCAGATTCCTTTCTGAGCTCCAAACCATTTTCTTCATCTCATTCTGGGTTCTTGTTGACACCAAAGATCTAAAAGACAAATTCATCCACACTCAGAGAGCTTCACATCTTCACACAACCACAGAAAGGTAAGCTTCCCTTTCATAAGTATTTTCCAAATTTGCAGTGACAACAGAAGCTTAAAATAAATACTTACACTGGGCTAAAATGAGACAGCTCTTCTTCCTGAAGATCAGATGTGGACAGATTGATGTGAGGCTGTTTCTTCTTAGGAACTGGACTCAGGATAGCGTCTAGCTCGGTTCCAGCAGGAGACACAACTTCGAGAAACCCCACATGTTAACCCACTTTACCAGTTTAGTCCAGTTTTCAGTGTTTTTTTCTGTGCATTTGAAGCCTGAGCTTTACCTGAGTATTCTAACTCCATCAGTCTTTCACTCAACTCTTCCTGTTTTTGTTCCTCTTTGACAACAAGCTGAGAAATATCCAACGAGACCTTTGATAGGGAGGCTACAAAAAAAAAAGAAGAAAATCGACATTTAATTTCTGCTTTATATTCTTAATTTAGTGCGACAACAATCCCACCTACAATTCACCTTTGCGAATCCAATCCAGAACAGGACACTCCTCATCAAGTGGGTCTGGAGAAATGTTCACAAAACCACAGACAGCCCAATAGGTTGTGTAGTTTTGCGGGTTAAGATGGAGGCTGTGGACTAAAGGTGGCAACAGCAGAGACTGCAGGGAAGAAATATGGAGAAACAATCATTCACGTATAAAGTCAAAGTGTATTTTGTAAAATGATGTATTTAAACAACAAACAGTAATAAACAGCCTACAAGTGGACAGAGGTTTGTATTCAAGCCACTTTATTTTTAAACTCCTAAATGAAACCAAAGCCCCTGACAGCTTTGAGGAACCATCTAATTAGTGAAGAGTTTTGTGTAATTTAGTTTAAAAAAACATTGTAAATGTCTAACAGTTTGGTAGAGAATAATAAAAAAACAACAGTATGATGACAATCCAGTAATACATTAGAATAATCAGGATTAAAATTGTGGAGAAGTTCTGAGCATTGTTAGGTTACAAGACATTGAACCAGACTTTAAACGTCTCACAGAACGTTGGTGCAAAAAAAAAGAACATGATCGAAGGCTTAAATTGTTAACTTTAATCAGAAACCAAACTCCACCGTTTTTGACACCACCCACAAGCCTTTGCTGCTTCATTCTGACAGTCACATGACCAACCAAAAACCACATGGCCAACCATCTCTACTGTCCCTCCTAAAAACACAAACGGGAACACGATGGAAATATCAGCCGACATCGACGTTGCTGCCAATATATCTTGCTTCCCTAAAATACATATGATACATATATGATATCTGTAAGTATATTTTATCAGGTTTTACAGCAGCATCAATATTGGATAATGATATAAGCGCATATGTTCACATCGGTGCGAACCTATTACATTATGTGGAGTCTTTAACATTACATGCTGCACAGTTTACAGTGTTTGCATTGGAGGCTGCAAATCCCTTGAAAGGGCTGTATGAAGTGGCTATATAAATATTTGTTGGCTATTATTTCCAAGTGTTGTAAATACACAACATGCATGGTGACTTTATGTTAAGCGTTTTTAAAAAAGAAGTTCATGATGCTGTTTTTTTACTTTTCTATGGAAGTCAAAGGTAATTTTTTTGACAGTCAGTGATTAAAACTTGGATCAAAAAAACGTCAGACAAACATAGAGAAAACTACAAGAACATGTTGATGTTTCTTTATTTGGATAATCCTTTTAAAATTATTATTTTCATCCAAAAATAAATAATTTGTTTTCTGGTATCTATAGTAATATAAAAGATGTTATTGTTTAGGTGCAAAAACTACTGTTTCCAGCAGCAGTCATAATCCTATTAGGAATATGTTAACAAATATAGTTTTATTCAATTTGGCCAATGACTGACCCCTAAACAACAAACATTATTACTCATAGTTTAATGTTAGAAAGTTTAAAGTGTGTGTTTAATCTTGGGAGGCGGTGTACCTCTGTCTCTAACAGGCGGCGTTTAACAAACTCCTCCTGAACATCTCCACGTGTGGCATCGCTGGCGATGTCGACGTCTGGATGCTTCTGATAGGACTCGCATTGTTTGAAGCAGCTGGGATAAACATAATTCTGGAAATCATGAAGCTTTAAAGGCAGGATAAATCATTCTGGAGCAGAGTTTCAGACTTTGATCAGAAAAGCACCTGAACACAGAGTCCTGAGAGATGGAGACCCCTGTTGAGTTCAGCAGAGGGTCAGCTACTGGAAGAGTCTTAAGTCTGGATAATTTGGCTTTCAAAGAGGGTAAATGCCTTTTTAACTCTGGCAGCAAGTATGGAGCCATAAATTCCTTAGGAAGAACGAAATCTATGAATGTAAAAAACACGTGAGATTAAAAACAAAGAAGATAAAAATATCCTCTCAAAAGACATTTGAGCAAAACTGCAAATTAATTTCTTACCTCTGCTCTTACTTTCCGACATCTTCTGGTCAATTCTCCACTTAGAAAACATTTCCTGATGTGTATCATTGATTTGCTGATTTAGTAGGCAAACAAACTGATCCTGGTCAAAGGAGTCGGGATTAGAGTTGGGAATTATCTCCACATCTTTTCCAAAAGAAAATCTGAAATTTTACATAGATGTTTATGAAATATGTTTGAAATCAATGAAGTTATGTATCTGTTGCATTTTAGTGCCGTAGTACCTTTCCAGCAAATTAACTGGTTGATTTTTCCCCCGCAGGTCATCAAGAACTGAACCGCTGACAAACAGCTTACAGGAAGAAATCACCTCTCCTTTAAATTAAAGTATGATTTAATACAAGTTTTTAAATAAAACAATACAGAAATTTCTATAAATCTTTTACTTAAAAAAAAACTGTCTGTGTTCACCTGGAAAAACAACAGTATTTTCTGAATTTTGCTGTATGTTTATTTGTTTGCACTGCAGAGGTTTAACTTTTGGCTTTAAAGGAAAAAACACAAACATTTATCCTTTTCAGGGCTTATGTTCTAACTTTAAACCTAAAAACAAAAACAGTTTTATAACTTTATTAGTTTGTGCAGTTAGTTAAAAACTGTTTTGAAACGCAAATACTTTGGAACAATCGGCCCCGTTTTAAGACTGACGCTTTTTTCCGTCCAAATTGTTAAAGAACTCAACAAATATTTGAAAATTGTTTCTCCTCCAAATTATGTCAAACAATACTATCCAAAATCTAATGTGAATGAACAGCACCCTCTGTTGGACATGTACAGCTATGAGTGAAAAATCTTGAAAAATAATTTGAGGGTCCAAAGAAAAATCATCTTGAAGAAAAATGCTAAAAGCTTTGCAATAAACAAATTAACAAGTTAAAAAGGACAACCTTAGAAAAACATCATTTGAAAAATTTACAATCAACCAAGTTCTATTTGTGCAAACATAACCTCCTCCCAAAATGGTGAGTCTGCCTATAGGATGGTTAAAAACAAATCCCAAGGCTCAACATTGCATTAACCCAAACTTAAGAGTTTTTCATTTACAGTGAATTAAATGATTCATTCCTTATCGAGTCCAATCTTGAGAGCGGAGCTTCATTGCAAAACACAAAACCATGAGGAGTTGATCAAACATCAATTACTTTAGAAGCCAGTTTAGTTATGAAAGTAACCATAAAGTAACCATAATCCTGCATTAAGGCATAAGCTTGTAAGATACTGTAAGATTGCTATCAAAAAGGTTTATGCACAACCCTAATATTCCTATTTGTATTTATTTATCAATATACTCCTTGTACCCAAAATTCTGCTGAAATATTTGTGAGTCTGAGAGAATGAATGTAAAAGCTGTCAGTGTAAAGTCTGACGACTACGAACTCTTCCTTTCTCTGTGGACACAAATTCAACTTTGTTGGTACGAGTGAAAAATTGTTACAATGACGTCACGGGGCGGAGTAATTGTTCCGCGTTCTCATCAAACACAGCCTGCTCCAAATTTAAAAGATGGTGGAAGACAGTGTACCTGTTGAGAGCAACTGCCTCAGGAGAAGCGTCACAGGTAAGATCGTTGTGAAGAGTTGTGCATACACCGTTTTGACAGCGATTTTATTCCCAACTTTTCTTTTTTTCATTTTCGTCTGCATCCGTTTCCGCCATTTGTCTCTTCCAAAACCTCAGTCGGTCACGGCTGACAGAAGCTTGTACTGAGCCCTGTTCTGCTGGCCATTTAAGGGGAGTTTTTCCTCTCCACTGTCACTTCGTGCACGCTCCGTATGACCAATTGCGGTAAAGTCATCGACAGCGCAAGCTATCATTTCACTGTGCTGATTTCATGGGACAGAATGCTTCAAATCAATGACTCAAAGGAATCTGCTGGGTTTCCTTAGACTGAAAATGTTTTGAGCTGATTAGTTTATGATGTATTTATGATTTGAATGGAATGATTTTCTTGTAAACTTCCTCGAGACGAGATGTGTTGTAAATTGCCGCTGAATAGACAAACTGATGCTTGATTCTTTTTGAACATCCAATACTTAAGTGATGGGTATTTGCTACTTTATAAGTGCCATTGTGAATTAGCGATATGGTATTTCTTTCTTTTTTCTCTGATCAATGACTTTTTGTGTTGTGTCTAGCCCTACATAAATAGAATCAACAAGAATCAAGAATCAGTTTATTTATATAGCGCCAATTTACAAAAGATGTCGTCTCAAGGCACTTCACAGAAAATCAATTAAAATCAAAGATACATCATAAACAAATCAGTTTGAAAAAGTTTCCAATCTAAGGAACCCCAGCAGATTCATGGAGTCATTGACTTGCAGCATTCACTCCTCTGTAATCAGCAGACAGAAACAATGGCTTGTGTTGTTGTTGACTTTACAGCAATCCCTCATACTGAGCATGCATGTAGCCACAGTGGAGAGGAAAAACTCCCCTTTAACAGGAAGAGACCTCCAGCAAATAGCTATTTACATGTGTTTGTGATTTGTTTACCCCTGATCCATGGCTTCCTGTAGGTGACCTCTCCTAACCTTCCACTGTGGGGGTAAAGGTCACTGGATCCAGTCAGATAAGGTGTTGGCAGCGCCAGCAAGTTCATGGCAACCTTCAGTGTGGTGCTGGTCTGTAAAAAAACAACAAAAACAAAAGAAAACATGAGGAAAAAACAACACCTGAGGTTTATCTTGAGCTACTCACCTCAAACACATAGTCGAGAGCTTTAAACCGGACAGCAGAGAAGATTTGATCTGGATGACTAGCGTTGTTTTCACACCTTTAAAGCACAAAACAAGCTATTTAATAAAGAACTAAACTAAACTGGTCATACCATAAGACATCAACGTGTTTCTGTTCACTTTACTTAAGCAAGGCACGTCTGATATGTAGAAATAACAACTGTTAAATAGTAATAGGAATGTTTTATGTAATTTAGCTTGCTAGCTCTCCAAGCTAACAACTGCCCTGTTAGCAACAAGAAGTTATTTTGCACAAGTTAATTTGACAGTTTAACCAGCACAAATGCACACAAATGAGATGAGATCGACTTTTATAACAGTATTCTGTCACCTTACATCCAAACTTACATGTCAGGGTTGGGATTTTGTCGGAGTTTTTATTGGGATGGAAAAATATACGGTGGCGTCGCCAGGATCGAAACAAAGATCGTCTATTGAGGTGCAGCGTTACTACGAAAATGTTTTTGTTTTATTTGAATGTGCCTTTATTAAAAAAACATGATTTTAAAAATAAAAATGATTAATCAAAACAGTTCATTAAGGTAACAACACAATATTTACAAGACTTGTTTATAGCGACTAAATCAGCATTATCTATCTATCTATCTATCTATCTATCTATCTATCTATCTATCTATCTATCTATCTATCTATCTATCTATCTATCTATCTATCTATCTATCTATC
>JAVLVB010000124.1:3569985-3635855 GCA_032876305.1 Orestias chungarensis | reverse complement strand
TATCTATCTATCTATCTATCTATCTATCTATCTATCTATCTATCTATCTATCTATCTATCTATCTATCTATCTATCCATCCATCCATCCATCAGTAAATTAATGATTAAACAATACAGATACAGATATTCTGCAAGTGTAAATCTGGAAGAATTTCAAAGACTATATCTTGAAAATTGGCAGTATCCTATATCTTGAAATGAAAAGGCAATTTACACATTTCATTTCTTAGGTGTAATTTAATTTTTAAAAGCAAAGCTCAAGATAAAACTCGATTCAGCCTTTCCTGGAGAATTCAATGTATTGAATATCACTAGATGTCACTGTTTACCACCAAATCAAACTACAGCCATGAATAAGATAGTGTACATGTTAAAGTGATACTAAAATAATTCTCTATTCATTTAATTACAATAACTTTTCTCCTTAATGGTGATCTTTCCCAGGGTTTCAACAGGTATTTTTCCGTTCACTAAACTCAGGCCTCTAAAGTTGTGAAATCTCGTTCAGTCGCTCTAAAATGTCTATGTTTGGATTTTACATGTCTTTCATTAAGGTGAGGAAAAACCCCTGCGTTTAACAGGCCGGTGGGTTCATGCATCCTTTGGGACATCATCCTTTGGGGGAAGTGTGTTTTGGCACTAAGGTGATGATCTACAGATGAATTCACACCGGCACGAAACTTCTCTGAGTGTTGGGTGACTCCTGTCTCCTTTTGTCATCAACATTCAACTATTCAAAAGATCCACAAAACAAAAATCCATGAAATATGTCCAAAATCTGGCTGCAGATATAAAATTAACATTACAACCTAACTAAAGCTAACTTATTTTTGTCAAATTTGTCTGAAAAACAGATTGTATCTATGGAGCCCGGCAAGTGCCAGGGTAAAAAAATAAAATAATAAATAAATAGTGCTGGAAAATCCGTGCGCACGGGTTATCAAACAGTTTTTGTAATCTGTGCAAACATTTTTATGGGAAAAATTTTGTGCCACAAGGAATTGAAATTAAAGTTTTTATATCTGAATGTGAATCATTCGTTTTGAACCTGAATTGATCGTTTTGAATAATTGCTTTTAAAATCTGAATCTGAATAGACTAAATCTGAAATTGAATCTGTTGGTTTGAATGTGTATGACAATAAAATCAAAACTGTATTTAATTTAATTGAAAAATTCAGCTCCTTAATTCATTCTCACTTTTCAGTTTCACTTCTCTCCATTCAGATTCCGTTTTTCAATTACATTTTTTAAGATGGCAACAATTTGGGTTTAAGTTGTGCGTGCTCCCGCGAGCGGCAATCAGATTCTGGCTGACGGATCACTTTTTGGCACGACAATTTTCCATAATTTCCCCGGATGTGTGGCACAATTTTTTTTATTTCAATTCAATTTTTTGAATTGAAATTCAACTCATGAACATTGCTCACAGATCGGCATGCAGCAGGCGCAAAGGTTGGCAACATTGAGTCTACACCTTACAATAGATCCACTGAACTTACCTTGCAGGAGCGGGCCATGCGTCCAAACTCTCACCATGTCCTCGTGCAGTCTGAGAAGTACTGATTGTAAAACTGAGAGCACAGTTCATTAAAATGTTCGCACAGATTACAAAAACCGAGATCACAGTTTGATAAACCGTGCGCACAGGTTTTTTTTTTTTTTGTTTCTTTACCCTGGCACTTGCCGGGCTCCGTAGTATCCAGCTCTATCAGCTTGGTTTTTATCTGATTCATATTGACAGAAAATGTACAATAAAATGAAAAAAAACATTTTGGCTTTTATTTCTGGCTTTGCAAATTCCTCTAAGTCACAAAGGTGAATTAAAGAAATAATTCATGCTGAAAACAAGTAATTCATTAGGACATGCTGAAAGATAAAACATCATACATCAAAATTGAAAATATTACTTTTCAAACCTTTAAAATATTTGTTTGACACATGTGAACGTCTCTTGTTGGATGACTTTGCTTTTGTTCTCTATATTTTATTATCTTGGACGTAGAAATACAATAAAAAAGGAAACATAAAAACGTCTACATGTGGTTTGGAACTTTTCAGAGTGGACCAGAGCGAAACTTCACTTTTAACATCTTTGTTAAGTCTAAATTAAGAGAGGAAAGACTTTTCCACCATTGCTATTGTCACCTTGTTAATAATGTGCGAAAGGCTTTGAAAAAATTTACAAAACGTTTAATTACATTAAAGCATAGACATTTATTTGGGAGCAAACAAACAAACTGTGTTGTTCACACAATTATTGGAGCAATTTTTCCTGTCTTGCAAGCTTTTCTGTTTAGCTGACCCCACAGCTTTTCCTAATTTAGATGGAGAAGGTCATTGATAAAGGTTGATTTTGTGATTTTTTTGTGTGATTCCTGTACTGATCATTTTCACGGTGCCAACTAATTTCCAGTTTTCTAAGCAAGTCCAGTAAATTAATCAAGGCAATTTAGACAATTATATTCCAGTGCTCTATACCAAGCTTCCCAGCACCGTTTGAAAAATGACCACAAGCATTCCAGATCTCCATACAGACGACATGATGCGCTTTTTTACAAATTTCTGTTTTTTTTCTCTCTAAACCTACTTTGGTGTTTATTATCTCAAAGATCAACCGTAATCTCCTATGACCAAAGCAGGTGGTGGCAGTTTTAAGCCCCAGTAAAGTTAATCAAACTTCACATGTTTACATTTATGATGGTGGAACAGTAAAGACTTATTTTGGCATCAGATCCAAACAAACTAAAGCTTTGGTGATTTAACTGACCTCCTCCCACTCCGTGTAGTGACAAATGTTTTTTTAAAAATATTATTATTATTTGAGAACATGGACAAAAGGAGCTGAGAATGGTTTGCTGGTGAGAGAATGGTGGAGCTGTGTGGGGGTTACCGAGAGAGTGATCTCATGTTTCCTGGAGAATAATGCTAAACCAGGAATCCTACATGCTTATAATACAGTATGGAAAAAAGGGATTACTTGTTGTAAAGGCGTAGAGGTAACCGACCCATGTTACATTAGCAAACTTTCCAGTTTAACCAGGTTTAACCCCGCCCTACATTTCTCAGGGGTCTTTGCTTTCTTTTCAGTTGCATTCTTGCATTGTTCTTACCTCCGATGCTCTGAGTATGCCAGAGTCTCACATCACTGTGTAGACATTTTATCCTCAACAATGTCACTGAAGCAGACGAGGTCTGGATGATGTTGGCAATGTTTGGAGATATGAGACCAAATATTGTCCTGAAAGCTAGCGTGTGTACTCCCAAAGAGAACAAGGGTAGTGTTGTTATATAGCATATATCTCTGGTGAGACTTTTCGCCCTGTAAAATAACAGTTTTCAAAAGTTATACATAAGTGTACACTATGGTCTTCTGACCTCAAAAGCAACAAATTTTGTTCTGTAAATTAATCTTTAAAGGTCATGTTGTCCAAACCCATGACTTCCTTCAGTTTTTCTCCTTAGTGTCATGTTACATCCCTATTATTGTTTGCAGAGAGGCTGGATTTTCCTTTGGCTCCTCCCCAGGTACTGCTGTCCCAACACTCACCTGTGGAAGCTGCTGCAGCAGCAACAGTCACGTTCACATCCAAGAAGCAACAAAGCTAAGGCGAGCAGAGCAAAGTAAGACCCACAGAAGCTGTAGAGCACACGTAAGTACTGCTTTGAAATAAGTACAGATCTAACAACCCATCTAGAAACTTTTCAAACCTTTACAGAATATTTTTGTATCATGTTTTTTATATTCTGTTTACTTAAAAGGGGAGCCATCTAATTATTTAGATTTATGATGTGGAAAATCCACTTTTAAATCACACATAATGCAGATGATAAACTTATACGCTATATTGGATCGACCATAACACATTTGAATCTGTGAAGGTTTTAATTGCAAAGTGATTAAACAATGCAATTGTCCAATCGTAGTAGTGGTCATTAAAGTTGTTAATATCAGTTCGATGCAGATATTTTCACAATTACTTTCATTATGGATCATATTCTTTTATCATTTTGGATTTAGCCTGAATTCATCCTCAGAACATTGTGGGTTGATTCATTTATTCCACAGAATGTTTAAAGGATTAAAATTAGAAAGATTTATGGAAGTTTCTTATTAAAACAAATCTGTTTATACACATAGACCTTGTTGTTTACACACACCCTCTCTCTCATGCTTTGTCAAATGTACTTTAGGAAGTTTTAGATAAAGCAAATACATTTTGTTGCCATTTTTTTTTTGCCATAAGACTGATTGGCTGGAAGATTTCATTTAAACAGTTTATCGTCATGACATAGATCCAGTTTTCCAGCAGAGTGGTGTGACAGTGCAGTCATTTCAGCATTCTTATTTCTGCTTGCTTCATTCAATAAAAAAACCTGTCTTGATGTGTGTTTGATTGTCCTGTCAGTTTGTGCAACCTTGAACTGTCCAGCATTTGATTTTAGGTTAAAATGAAAAGATTTCAAGCCTCTCAAAAGCCCTAAGGCTGTTTAGTTAGCACGAAACGGACAAATATCTGTCTTTGACACAACCTGTATAGATAAACCAATGGATTTCTACAATTATAACTAAAAGTAATCTACGTCTTCTGCAGAAATCACAATGGCCTCCACCCACTCAGTGCGCAGCATCTCTTTGCGTCAACCCTCCTTCTCCAGCATCACACTGAGGGACAGCGGGCGTAGCCTCCGCTCCAAGCCCCCTGTCTCGTCCCTGTCCACTGTCAGCTCGCTTTACCGCTCGCTCTCTATGGGAAACGGCCTCAACATGCTGGGCTCCCTGAATGGCCTTGGAGCGAGCGAGAAGGAGACCATGCAAGGTCTGAATGACAGGCTGGCCAACTACCTGGACAAGGTAAGGTCCCTGGAGAGGTCCAACGCCGAGCTGGAGGTGAAGATCAAGCAACTCATGTTAGAGAAAACTCCGAAAGGGCACGATATTGAGGGGATGATGGCACAAGCACACCTCATCGGGCAGGAGGTTAGTAACTGAGCCAAAATACATCCTGCTATTAATTTCCAGCTCGCAACTTTCCCAAATACAAACAATCTTATCTGCAGTAACAGCATTTTCTTCCTTCGACAGGTGAGGAAGAGGTCACTAGAGAATGCCCGGATCATGTTGGAGATCGACAATGCTAAACTGGCAGCTGATGATTTCAGGGTTAAGTGAGTGTAACTCTGCGGCTACTTTTTTTCCCCCTTCTGCTTTCCTGTGACTGTTCACATAGGAGTGCCAGACAACAGAGCATGAGAATAAATTACCTTTCTGTCAGGCTGTGAAATAAGAGCCCCCTTATCACGGGGCTTTGGCACTGAACAACCAAGACCCAGCAGTTGGAGCTGGTTGATCACATCCATCTCCAAAGAATCTGCAGGGTTAGAGTCGAAAAACACCCACTGGGTTTCCACGATTTCCTGACAGTATGTTCTTTATGTTTAAAGCAACATCAAGTAACTTTTGAACCTTCGTAAAATATTTTCATTACTTTTGTGATTATACGTTGACTTACAGCTCATTGAATGACACCTCTGTCATGGCCCAAGGGGGTCTGCATCACTTTAACCGGCACTAAGCAACTTTGAGGAGGGTGGCAGGCGCCCTAACACACAAACTACAAATGTGCTGACTGCTTTACGGAATAAGTCGCATCCCCTGTTTCTATATTATTGCTATTCATCCTTCTCTCAGCCACTGGAAACAGAAATGTACTTAAATCCAACTGAGAATTTTGCGACTATATGTGACTATATGTCCTCAAGGGAAATGCGGTCTTCCTTCAAGCAAAACACTACCGCTTTGGACCATGCTGGGCTGCCAAAATTGACCAAAACGGAAACTTCTTTAGTGTTGCTTTAACGTTTATTACAACATGCCTTCGGTTTATTAATATTTGTAGGTATTTCTTTCTGCAGAACTCCACTAAGATCCCACGACGGTATTTTAATAAGATTCAGGTCTTGACTAATGCTGCAGACCAGCAAACAGCCAAAACCGTACTTCTACAAATACGCATGTAATCAGTTAAAGAAGCATGTTTGATCAGCAGTGTCTACTACTTTCACTCCTATGTGGAAGCCAGGTCAACTTTTTTCCCCCTGCCTGTGACTCTAAATAGTTGCTTATGACCCTCCTTTTTCAATCTTACCCTTCTTTTCCCGCAGATGGGAGGCAGAGGCCTCGTTGTGCCAGTCGGTGGAGAGAGACTGTCAGGCTCTAAGGAGAGCAAAGTCAGACCACGACCAGATCATCGGCACTCTGAGAGGAGACCTGGAGAGCCTGAAGGATGAGTTGTACTACCTCAAGAAAAATCACGATGAGGTGGGAGAGAACTAGAGATCTTTGAAACGGAGTAATTCTCCTACAGGAAAACAGACACTATGAGTTCACAAGCCAAGTAATTTTCACAGCAAACAATAAACTCCTTTAGAAAAACAATGTTTTAGATGAAAATGATGAGGTATATTTGCCCCCCTGAGCTGGTGAAAACATTCCTGCGCCTCTGATTACAAATTGTTATAAAACAGTCAGCTGGTGTTTGCTTCCTCTGGCTTTGTGCAGGTTTAACAGTGTCTGAAACATGATAATGGTACAGGATGAACACAGACACACCCTTCATCATCAAACATGAGTCAGCAGAAACTGCAAGTGTTTAGACAGTCAGGTGTGGTTTCAGGATGTCAGCTCAGACTTAATTACATTGTACAGTTTACACAGTAGGCCGCCAAAGATCAAGAAACCATTAGCTGCCGTGTAAGACTTTAAAGAGACAAAAATACATGTTGAACTGAAACATGGAAAACAGGGAAAGAATTTGGCCATTCATTGTTATATTGTTTTGATTTAAGGTCCGAGCTCGTGATTTTAGTTGTCCCCCCCCCCCGCTGTCTAAAACAGGGTGGGTCTACAAAATCGCAACGGTTCTTGTAAAGAAAGTTCCTGCAATTGGAGAATATTTGATAAATCCTGTGGTAAAAATTGACAACTTAGGGCAACAATCCGCTTTAAGAGGAATCACACTTGCACTCAGACATTTGTTAACTCATAAAACCCCCCAGCTTAGACAGGGTTTGTGTTAATATACACAATTTTTTTAATTTTCTAAGTAAAAAAGTAAGATTTTTACATTTTAAAGGATTCAAAGAACAGCAAATACGCTCCTTATCATTTGTCTTTTGTGAGTTAAGATACCTATTGCCTGTTTGTTGTTGCAGGTGAAACTGAATTTGTTTTTGTTTAGTTCTATCTTCTACAATCATTTGTAAAGAGCTAAAGCTGAAGTTAAAATTTTTATTATACAGTAACAAATATTTTCTTTATATATAATGAATAATTAATTAAATTGTGTTTTTTTTCTTTTTTCATTTAATCTTATTTTCTGTTGATAGTTATGAAAGCGGATTGACAAATATTTTCATCTAAAATTGTTCTAATCCTGAAAGATTTAAATTTGAAGTAATTTTATAAAGCGATATTTTGACTGGATGTGACTAAAACATTAAGACTAAAATGCAATAAATATTTGTGGATGGAGGGTTAGGGTTAGGGTTATGGCCTTCCAGCCTTAGAGACATCAAGTCATCATGGTAGTATTAGAAAAACATCTTTATATTTAAAAAATTTTAAACATTCTAATTGCTTGGGTGACCATAAACACTTCTGTAACTTTGTTTTGTTTGTTCAAATTAAATAAATACAAGGAAATATTTGAATAATTTTTGGCTTTACATTCTAGATATTTAAAAAGTAGCCACTGCAAGTAACAGATAATTATCGAGCAACTTGCATTTAAAATTCATTTGCATAGCTCTACCGCTAATATGTTTTTATACTTGTAGAGCTAAGCCAGCTGTACAAGTTTAAAACATTTTTAGTACCGCAGATTTTTTTCCTTTCCGTTTTCCATCTTTTGTTCTTTCTATTTTAAAGCTGTGGAGGAAAGCTTGTGAACACATCTTAGTAACAGATTCCGCAGCTAAGCGACAGCTAAGAGACTCTGCAGCTTTAGAGGACAAAGCTGAGTTATTATCTGTGTTTGTCTAAAATCAAGCTGGCATTGTTTAAATCACAGCCATTGATGTGCATTCACAAATGCACCGCTGTTATCACTGCGAGGTATAGATGTTATACTAGAAAATTATACTGAAGAGTTAATGCCAAATGTAATTATTGCAGGAGATAAGTGCCCTGAAGGCGAGACTGGCCAACGAGCAGGTCAACGTGGAGGTTGATGCTGCGCAAGGGCCCGACCTGGGGGCCATCATGGCTGAGCTGAGGGTCCAGTACGAGGGGATCGCTCGCAAAAACAAGGATGATGCAGAGGCATGGTACCACAAGAAGGTTGGCGTGAATCGTTTGTTTTTAGTGTGAATATCAGTGAAAGCAGAGTTTGTATGAGCTGAATTTACCATGTCCACAGTTGGAGGCCATTCAGTGTGAGGTCAAAGAAAACAACGAGGCACTCCGCTGCGCCCAGGGCGAACTCAGCGAGAGGAGACGCTTCCTGCAAGCCCTGGAGGTCGAACTGGATAGTCTACGAAAACAGGTAATCCACAGTTTCTGGATTTTGTGACTCTGTAGGGATCCTCAAAATTATGTTTAACCTTTTGATTTTCTCACATTTTCATACATAACAAACATAGAACTTCAATGTACTTTATTATTTTCAGCACTAAACAAAAACAATACCAACGTTTTGTGTTTTTAGCCCCTAAGCCTCATTTTTTGTATTGGACTTGTGATGGATATTAAAAAAGATTCAATCAAACATACACAAATGCATAATTCTTTACCGCTAGAAACTACTTCATGTTGGACTAGCTCATACATTCTCAAGAGGAGACCAGTGTTATTAATATGAATGTGTAATTGCAAAAGGAAAAGGAAAAATGATGTACTGTTTTTCTCTGTATTTCCTTGTTAGACATTACTAACTTTTAAAATAACTCAGAAAAGAGGGAAAAAAACAAAGAAAAAATGATTTAGTATTGCACTGCAAAATAAATAAATCCAATTACATTTCTAGTGCACAAAATTAGTACACTGGAAATAAGATACAACTAACTTAGAAGAAACCTTTCGGCAAGCTGTAAAAGAAGCTTGTTTTAAGTCAACAAGAGTGCGTATTATATTGTTATAAACTTTTCTATCAATATCTATCAAAAGTTAATACAGTATTATTAACTTTAAAAAGCTCCTGTTTATTGTCAAAAAGGTACTTGTAACTTGATAGTGTTTTGTTTGAAGTGTGTCCACTTGAAAATACATAAAAGTTCTTAATAAGATGTCTGCACTGTTACCTGCTAGTTTTGACTGAATCAGTAAAGATCACTTAAAGCATCCTTTTGTCAGATCTGAAGTTAAGCATGTTTGTTATAAACAGCAAGTAGGAGAAAAGGTTCACCACATTAGGCAAATGCGTTTCAAACTTCCTTCTAGGGGCAATAATTGCAACATTGAGGAACTAATTTACATTTTTTGCCATTTCCACCAACATTTACTATTGCGGTTCTTCAAAATGCAGATAAATAGACAAAACACGGTGGAACTGATCAAGTGTCTGCCAAGTTGCTAAAGTACTATACAATTTCAGTTTCGGTTAGGTATTTTTGATAGGTTTTACAGACTTAACAAAAATTATTATTATTATATTTACCAATCTAATTGAATCATTTGTTGAGTAAGATGCGTTTTTCTGCTTGGATGATGCACAAGCATGTCAAGATGCAGAAATATATATATTTTTTAGAACCTATCATTCACTGGGCTGAACTAGGACCAAAAGTCCAACCAAAGGGAACAGAAAAAAAAACCGAAGGTTGAAAAAATATCAATCAAGTTAACTTTAATAGATATCAAGATGGTTTGGCTCATTGCAAAAGGGGAATATATAAAGATATAAAGGTAAATGAATCAAGTGCATTCTCTCCTATCTCTCCAGAAGTCCAAGTCACAGTGGTAGCGTTTTTTTTTTTTAATAGTAAGTTCTAACACAATTGTGTGCTACTTTTCAGACCTCATCCTCACCTCGTCTTCCGAGGTGCAAACATGTCAGGACAGTCAATGGAAAACAGCTGCTTAGCTTTTGTGTGTGAAGAGCTATTACTGTATAGATACACAAAGTACGTAGCGGTTTCACCAACCTACTATAATGAATCAGTGTGTCAGGACATTGACAGATGCCATGTGTTGAAGAAGCACATAAAGCTCCAAAATGTTTGCGTAGCGGGATACTAAACCCACTATGTTGAATGGGTTGATATTATTATCATGACTCATATGTCAGGCTAAGTTGGGAGAGTGATTGAATGGAAGAGCTCAAATAGGACATTTTGCAAAGCAACACTGAAAATGGTGAGCTTTTTCGGGGATGATGCAAAAGCTTTAAGCTTTTATTCTCATGGGGGTTCGTCTGTTGTGTCACTATTCATGTTGCTACCTGATCCGCACACTATTGAAGGAGCTGTCTTCCCTGATAAGAATAGATGTTTTAGCTTTGCTTTTCCTTAACATTTAAAAATTTAAGTAAATAAAAACAAATATTTTTTCAAATGAAGATTGGATGGTAACCCCATGTTAAGCAGCTCTGGGCAAGAGCCATAAACCATAAAAAAACAACTATGCATTGTGTTAAAACAATGGAATTACGTCAACATTTAATCGTCTCATCTTTTGTGTAATCAGGTTAACGTGTTGGAGGGAAACCTGGGAGAGACTGGACACAAATACACAGTTGAGATGGAGTGCCTTCAGGCTACACTCACGCAGCTTGAGGACGAGTTGTCTCAGCTGCGCTTGGACATGCAGCGCAACAAAACCGAATACGAGCAGCTTCTGCGCATCAAGCAAAACCTGGAGATGGAGATCGCCACTTATAGGCGGCTGCTGGAAGGAGAGGAAATGTGAGTAAGAGAAGGGGTTGGCCCGGGAAAAAGTAAATTCAAAAGTACATGCTTGAATCTGACTGGAGATTTTAGTATTACATTGTACTGTGGTACTTGGATTGTGTCTTATTAACTAGGACAGTACTATGTTCATAGTTTGTGTATGTTTCATTAATACTTACATATCTCTGTATTACAGGGTGAAAGAAGCACCTCCACCTCCTAAAAGTAAGTTTTGATAATTATATTTCAAAACTGTATATGCTTTCCCTTCTACACTTTACCTTAGGTAATTCCAGCAGGATGTAAAATGAACTAACTGAAAGCACTTTATCCTTCTGGGACTTTTTCATGTGTTCACTTGATACACAAAAGGCAGGATACTTTTCTTTCATATTATTGTTGCAGTCGTGGTGGCCAAGATCATCCATTCATTACATTTCAGCCCAGCTTCTTTCAACACACTAGACTGTATTTCCTGTATTGCTTCTTTGTCACTTCAGCTGACATTAGATATGCCTGAATCAACCCCAACACAACTCCTCTGTTGCAGAGGAACCTGAGGTCCGGACCAGGAAGATCGTAAAAGTGGTCACACAGACGATGATCAACGGCAAAGTGGTCGAAGAGTCCAGTGAGGTGGAGCAGATCGAGGATACCAAGAAATAAGTCAAAATAAAGCACTGTGCAGTGTTCTATAATCCAAACTACCTGATGACTGTGCAACAGTTTCTGATGTCGTGTGATGCTGTGGGATGGGAACAGAAAATAAAAATTTAGGCTGGAAGTTTTCATTTTTAGTTCATTTTTAGTCAGTTTCTAGAATTCTGTTAATCTGCTTGTTTTTAAGTCTTATTATTGTTCTATATAATCGGTTTATCAATATTTCACATTCTCTAATGTCAACATTAATTTTATTTTCTAAATTAAGATCCGAAGAATGAAACCACTACGTTGTTTTTACTAGAATAAGAAACTGTAGTAGCTGTTCGTGATACCTGTATGTCTATCTGGAAATACTGTAAAGGACTTCAAATAGAGACATTTTCCTTTATACCTTAAAATATATCTATGAAAAAACCTTTGTTTTTATTAATCCTCAAACCAGTTCTGATTCATAGTTGCAGTCCTAGCTTTGTTGGACAACCCAGCGTTGTCTCAATTTAATCCATCTGACTCTAACTGACCTTTCAGGCTTAAGAACAGAATAGACCAACCAAAAGGTTTGCTACGAACCTGAAACCCCTGGAAGACTGTTGTTACAGTTTGCAGTGGAGCCAGATACACCATCACACAGCTACCGTTTGTTGGGGAATGCCAAACAAGACAAAAATGTGAGCCACAATGACTCATGGTGGCTTTGGCATCACGCATGTTGGTGGATTGCACAAACTAAATGTATTAATAATGGACTACTGTCCAGTTCCTCTAACTTTATGTGATATCAATTAAAACTGGAAGGATTTGAGCTCAAACTGAAACTCTGATACTCACTGAACAAAAGACAAGTGTGTCAGAACCACAGGAATGTGCTTCAGCACCAGGAGCGTTCAAACAGCTTCACATTACAACCTGGTGGGAGAGTTTTGTCTACGTGTCCACAATCTAAAATACTCATACATTGTAGAGTCAGACAGGTTTGAAGCGGGATTATCCAGAGCTGATGGTAGACGGAGTCACTAAGAGAAACCGTGATGACGAAGATTGGTGCAACAGTTTGATCAGGATCGCAATCATCTTTAAAGTTGCTCCAGAACTTTGTGTTCTCCACCCGAAATGTATCCCCTGAAACACGATCACGTCCCAGGCGACAAAGCGCTCTGAGAGCAATCGTGTTGCATTTTGGGGATTCCAGCCACTTTGTGTCTGTACGTCTAATAGCTTTTTGTTGGGCACAAGTTTCTAAGAGGCATTGTTGTTTTGTTTGGAAAGGACTGAAACTCGGCTTCTTTACATAAATACCGTTGGAGTTAAACCAACTAAGCAAAAGATATTAAGTAACACAGCACAGTTTGAAGAACTTGTTCTAGAAATGGGGTCTTCCAACACTAAAGTATACAAAACATCACATTTACAGTGGCAAGACAGTTTTAATAATAAAAATATGGTACAAAATGATTTGTAGCTCCAGTGATTACATAAAACACTAATATATCCCAAATTTATTTTTACAAAAATAAAGGATTAAATTGTCAATAATGCATTTACTAGCAGGTATTATTATTATTACTATTACTCATTTGTAGTAAGAGTGTCAAGTGTTTTGTAATCAAATCTAATCTTTGAATCTTTGGAGCCAGTCTGCATGGAGGCAAGTGGGAAAACAACAAAAAAAGGAAACACCCTGCCACCTGCTGGATGCAAAACCTATCACACTACTAGACTTGAAACAATGAAAACATCAATCTAATTATAAAAGTTAAAATTGTTTGTAATCCTAAAAACATTGACTTAAAATATAAAAGTTTTGAGTATTGTAAATGAAGATTTTCTTTGTCTTTTGCCCCAAATATCTCTGAAAGCAGGAACATTATGCTAACTTATAAAGCAAAAGGTGTCAATCTTGTGTAAATATAAATTCACCTCAAATGTTATGTTATTATAGTATAATAAAGCCCTAAAGCCCAGATTAACTTTCTATTGATACCAGATTTAAATAACAAACTCCTTTCAATTTGAGTTTTTAAGTACTTTTAATCAAAATAAGAAATAAGGTACATTTTGATCCAACAAAATGATTTGTCTTAAACAAAGCAGACAACTAATTTGACTCAGAAGTGCTTTTTTAAAGCAACAAAAATTAAATAACTCCTTTTTGAAATGTCATTCAATTTCAATAACGAGCATTTATTTACAAAAATTATAATAGCCCAGTTGTTTAAAAGTATATTACACGATTGGTTGCCAGCATGAACTATAAGTTTTCACTTTTCTTTTTGTTGACACTTTTTTCAGTGCTGAGTATTTTTTATGAGATGAAAAGTGATTTCACTTTGAAAAGATATATTCTTAACTTGAAGGTATAATAAAATGTGTTTAATTCAATGGAATATTGTGAAAAACAATCAGAAAACTGTAAAATCAACTAAAGGTTTGCCTGTTTTTTAATGTTTTCCGTGCTATTTCTAATTAATTCCCAGGATGAACAAATTGATTACAAATAATAATTGTTTAGTTTAAAAAAGGACATCCTGTTACCATAGTGCAAGAAAGTCACAATGATAGTCTTTCTGCAACACGTTTGACTATTTAGGCTTATTATTTCGCCACTATCTACAGCTCACATGCAGCACTTTGCCTCAAAGATGGCTTAGAGTGAGAGTGATTCAGATCTCTCCCCAGCTTCTTGTCAAACAAAACAAAAGAGCTGTGATATTTTAAATCTATTACTGTACCATAAGAAACACATCCTGGGAAACGTCTGCTGAGTCGTGCGTTTATTTTCACATAGTGCACAGTTGGCTGTCATCCTGGGTGATTGGAACCTTACTTTTCAGCTTTTGCTTTGCTTTTTGTCAATTCTTACTTTCTGTGCTACTGTAAGAGTAATTGTTTAGTTGTGAAACAAATCATTTGTGTTTATTTCTCCAAATCACCAAAGACAGCATTTACTGGTGCAAATTTCAGGAGCTTGTGCATTTATTTAGCTTCATCCTAACTTTGTTTGGAAAAGTGATACTGACTCCAGCTATGGAGAGCCTTCACACAATGGTAAATACTGGGTCTGGACAATGTCTGTTTTCAAAAAAACACATATACACAATGCCACAAAATAGATTTAATGTGGTTTAACTTACCCAAAAACCTAAAATGGTGATTATTTTTAATCCATTCTTCTCCAACTCCTTTATGCAGGCTCTGGATTCTTAAAAAGCCTAAGCTTGGGTAACAAATTTAATCACATCATGATGTTCCAATTTATATTTTGGAGACTTTGCAGAGTGAAACGATCTAAATTCACAAAGCGAAAACTAAGCTATCACCCACGTGTCTTAAACTACCTACTTCAATGATAGGATTAGTGAACGCCCTTGGGTGGCTATTCAGGGGTGGCTAAATACTTGTTCCTAAAATGAGGCACCTGTTTACCTATAGCCAAGCACGGTTGGCCCATTGTGGGGGATAGTGAGAGAGGCGTAAGAATTTATTTTGCCGGCCCAGGTCTGCATATTACTGTCCATCAGCAGTCTTAATGTCACTTTCCAACCAAAAGACCCGCCCTCCTTGGGGCGATCTCGGTCAGATTCAAAATCGCCGCAGGCGCTCTCATAAACTTACATTGTGAGATTTTTGTTATTTTCAAACTTTGCACCCTACAATGCATTTTAATGGGCACTGATGCGTGCTCGGAGATGCACAGCACGCACACTTGTCGCGGGACATCGACAACATGGCTAGCAACTTGAACTCCATCCAGTCATCGATGGATTTAAAAATGTGAACAAATTGGCTTTAAAAGAATTCGGACCACCCAGACCAAATTTAAATATCAAACAGGGATTTAAAAATACAACAAAAAAAGCGGAGAAAGTATTATGTTGTGGAGTTGTTGTGTTATGTTATGTTGTACTCTCCAAATGTTGAATTGTAAAATGTTGTATTGAGTCCATGTTGGCAGCCAATTTTAAGCTTTATATGTCCTGGAAAGATTTGCTTAATTACAGTTTTAATATGAGAAATAAAATGTACAATAAACATACTGTACAGTTTGTACAATTCATCCCTGATGTTACTATCTAGGAACAGGGAAGAAACCATTATCAAAAAAGTTGCCCCCTTGAGATATTTGTCGGAAGCCACCACTGCCCATAGCTCAGACTTCAAGTTTCAGAGCCTTGCCAAGCTCCCGCTAAACAGAGCGCCCCTCCTCCTCAACGCCTCCCTAATACTGTTCCGCCAGACTAGTGGCTGCAGCAAATAACACCAATTTAATAGAAGTCGATATCGTATGGAGTAAGACCGCTGTCAAAAACACGTATGCACAATTCTAAAATTCGTAATCATATTTGTATGTCAGTAAAGTTCTTGTACACAAAACTCCTGTGAATACAACTCTTAGTTCTTCGACTACGAGCTCTTCCTTTTGGACACAAATTAAACTTTGTGGGTAGCAGTAAAAAATTGTCACGATGACGTCACAAGGCGGAGTAATCAATACGCAATCACATTAAACACAGCCACACTCAAAATTTATATATATATATATATATATATATATATATATATCTATATATATATATATATATATATTGGACCGGACGGAGCAATCACCTTAGATGAAGCATCATAGGTAAGATCAATATATATCAATATATTAAAGCAATATCACACGAGAGGGAGTGCTATATCGGTGAATATTGGCACTGGTGTGATTCGGACATAGGCACAAAGCCGTAGGCCGAGTGCAGCAGAGAATTATTCAGGCCATATCTGCAAAATAACGGGACTGATTTTAAGTGTGAGCAAACTACCTTTATTGCCTTATTTATTTAGAGTAGGGAAATACAATAAAGACATTTTAACAGGGGTTTTATTGTTTGGAGTATTTTTATTTCAGGACAGCAAATTTTATCCATGGCTTGTAATTTCATGCTCAAGAATTTCCACTTTGCATGTTTACCAACTTCTCCAAGTTCATCCAAATAGTACTAATTACGCTATTATCTAATTCCTTGAGAACAATGAGTCGCCATTGTTCTTTTGTGTTCAGTGCGTGACTGGATCCTTAAGGGTGAACTGCCAAACAGCCTTCAGATGAGAAGGATGCTGAGCGTTTTAACATCATAGTCAGGCCTCGAAAGGATCTTTGCTAAAAAATAAAACTTCTTGTTTGAATATGACCCTGGGAGACAGTGGTAGCCATCGTGTCAGAGGACCCGATCTTACTTTCTCAGAAGGATTTAACCGGTATATAACAGACTCATTAGAGATCATCGACAGTACTTAGTTGCACTGGAAGCAAAGACAGTGGAGCCCTGACACAGGACGATCTCGCCGTGTTGACCAATGGCAAACATTCTGAAATAATAGCGTGAACTTTCGAAATGTAACTTTTCACACTAGATCTTTCAGACTAAAAGATCAGCATAACCTCACGGCATCACCGTTGAAAGCGACTTGTTCCGGCCAAGGTTTTAGCTTAACTACCTGCTTTCGAGGATTAGATTCTGTCAAGACCAAAGTTGTGCAAATCATACATTTTTGAAAATTATCTCTCAAGAAAAATCCCGCATTCCTTGAGCTGCCTTATTGTTCCTCTATTTTACAGTAGAGATTTCTCTCTTCATTGAGTTTTTTTCTTACATTTGGCTTACCCTGCTTCTATTATTTCATAGTTTAAATTGAGTCATTATCACTCTCATCCTCCTTCCAGACACTTTGCAAGGGATCTTCAGTTCAGTTAAATAATATATTCAAGACAAGCGGGGAAATTAGCTGTAAAAATTAGAATATTCCTCATGGGAGAACATCCGAAATAAACTTACATGAGGAGGAGGAGGCTGATGAAGATGGCTCATGCCGCAATCTTCCACAAAGGTTTTGTTGACTGTTGTGCGGGGAAAGAGCTCATCAGTTTCAAGGAGAAAAATCTGAATGCGTGGAGACGAGGGGCACTGTAGCGTATCTGCTCATTAGACAGCCGACGCTGTAATCCTGCAATCAGGGGCCTATTCATTAGCATTGTGCGTGTGTGTGTGTGTGTGTGTGTGTGGGGGGGGGGGGTGTTTCAACTGCAACAGGGGGGGCGGATGCATATTAGTATGACAAAACCTGGCGGATTAAATGCTCAGGGATGCACATGCATGGAGCGAGATGTGCCTGGATGCTCCCTCAGGCCATTGTATGTGAGTGGGTAAGACATTTTTACAGTGTAGTGCTGGCAGGTGGCCCAAAGTGTTTGAGCCTGATAATCATCTCTGCTCGACGGGAAGGCGGCTTTTGTTTCAGGATTTCACAAGGAGCCGAGTCGTTCTCCAGCACAGGTTTCTGAGATTTTGAACCGATTGAAAGAGACCGACTTAAAGACGGTTTACTCCGAGTTGAAGTTTAAGAAGGAGGAACTCCTTTTTATTCCTTAATAACATCCAGAGACTCACACAAAGACTAACACACCTGGTTCATGAAATTTTCCTGATTCTTCTTCAGAAGCAGAAGCTGTTCCCTGACAATGTTCGACCATTATTATGGGGAAAATTGGAAAAAAATAAAAAAATAAAAAATGAAATACAAGCAAATATAAATATTTCATTTTGGGTTTCCTAAGCAGATGTAAAATCAACTTACATCTTTGACAAAGTCTTATATATATATATATATATATATATATATATATATATATATATATATATATATATATGCTTAAATAAAATTACAGCTAAGTAATGTGGTTATGTGGTTTTATTAAAGTGTATTTTTAATCTTGTTTCACTATCAGCCATTGTTTAGGTGGGATTTTAACAGGTGAAAAGACACATTGATCCATCTTGTAAAATTCAAACCCAATAACATTCTTTAGCTCCTCACTTGTTCATACCCCAGCCTCCTGAGTGCTCCCATTCAATGTAAAATGGTAGATAATGGATCTTAGGCCTGAAAGGAAGCCAAGTCAATAGCCTGTTTGTATTTAATCGTTTTCACAGCAGGATTGATCATATTTCCTGCAGGTGACAGATTTTAAAATTCGAGATGATGGCCGAGGTATGGCTTTCAACAATAGATTCCTGTAGGAACATGACCTGTAAATTGTTGACCTTTAGACTTAGTCACAGTAGGTTTCTAAAATAGGTTTGTAATACAATCTGACTCTATATTTTGTACGTGTTTTACATTCCCTACAAGACACACTCATACATTAAACAATCCCCCCTTTTACAGGACATTCTTTAAAATTAAATAAACCTGATGACAGATCTGATGCCTTTTATTTACAATGTACAATCACTGATTTGTTTCCATGTAAAGACACGTTTAAAAGTGCTTCAAAAACAAGGTGTTCTGATCCGAATAAATAACAGTTCCTATTTTCTGACAACAACAAACGACATTAAAGCTGCAAATGTGCTCATTCTGGAAAAAAACTAAAAGAAGAAGCTGAGGTTTTCTCTGTTGTACTGCTGCAACGATCCTCTGCTCTCCCCCATTTAATAATCACAATTACGAACATATAGAAAGAGCGTGAAGAGGAAGAAGAGTTTCTTCTCTGAAAGGGGGGGGGTCTTCTGTGCTTCATTCCGAATAAAGATAAAAAATAATATTTCCAATTTTTGCTTGAAGGTTTCACCACAGTTCAGCTCAACAGTCTAAAAACAAAAAACAAAAAAAAAACAATAATCCTTCTGCCTGATATTCCCCATATCATCAAGGTTGTGACAACAGAGAAGTGGATCAGCGGCTGATAGGAAGCTGCGGCAACGAGATGGAGGGATGACTCAAGTGTCCGGGGGCGCCGAGGACGGAAAAGGGGTGAGCTGCAAACACAAGAGAAACAACATGAAGCACTGGCACTTGCTTTCAATTCAGTTTGAAGACGGCCCTCCTGCCGAAGAGCTCCTGTAACACTTCAATCTACCACAGAGAGAGACTCAGAGAATCAAAGTCCATTTAAAACTGTAACATGGAAATAATAAAAACACTCGACTCCACAATATAGCTTCTCTTAAAACATTTAAACAGATAACACACAACAAAAAGCTTTTCATCCAAGACTAAATATATTTTATTACTCTCAATGTGCTCAAAACTACATATTCTCTAGTCTTATTTAGAAACAACCGAATCAAATATGGTCTTTAAAAAAAAGTCTCTAAGAAGTCCAAGCCGTTTTAATTGGCAGCTCAGCTTAAATCCCTTCCTACATGTATTTTTATTTTCCCAAAATAGCACTCTCCATCATCTGTGATCTTATTTTTCTTGGAAAAAAACAAACAAAAACTAAACATTGCATTATTGTCACCTCTGGTAAAAAGCCATAAAATATATATGTTTTTCAAAAGCATAACATCCCCCTATTTTAGTAATAATCCAACTTTATAATAAATATTATATATTTTATGTTGTAAACTTTAATTAAGGTAGTAGAAAAAACATCATAAATTTAGAAAGAAAAGATCCTGTTTGCCTAAAATGTTACCACAATTATTGGTATTTTGAATGATTTCTGGAAAGCAAATATAACTGAACCATTTGGTGATTTAGAATCTAAATATGGTGTCAATCAGAAACTTAAAAAGGTTTGAATTTTACGTGGCTGCTGTTCATACGGATGCAGAGTGTCAACATGGTACGCCTTTCAATGCCAGATTACCTCACCTGGCTAACACAACCACTGGAAGTGAAAGAACTGACTTCCAGCCCTCTCACTCAACATGAACATTGCGTTTTTCACCATACTGTGGGATCACGGTAGAGATTGATCCCACGCATATTCTCTATAATGAATCCCAGCTTCTCCGGCAGTTATCTTCTGAAAACAATGCCTCCACAAAAATCCATATAACGTCAAACTTTCTCTTTCACTAGAGGCAAACCGACCGTAAAGTCACATGTTTTAGTGGCTTCATATTGCACAGAAATTACTTTCTCTAAGCATTTTGTAACAGATAGTGAAGACATCTTAACTTGGCTTTTAAGAAAGGTATCTGAATGCTGTCTGTGTCCATATTTACAAAAATAAAAAGATTACAACAACTGTAACTGCGTCAAAGGTGTGAGGAAGATGATAATCCTTAAAAATCCCAAATCCCATTTTACATAATTACACATTTCTAGTATATAGAAATATACCTAATATATACTAATATGCCTTAGCTCTATTTTTTGTGTTATTGTACAGACTACTAATCTATTGCTGTATAGTTAAGATTTTGCTATTTTTATCACAGGGTTGTTGTTGAAGATCCATAAGCGAAACTAGGTGTGATGTAAAATGTTTAAGGGCTTGATATGTATAAATGTTTGCGGTTTTACAGAAATCTGGTAGATTACAAATTGAGGTGTCAGGAATAAGAAATAAAGCCTCAGCATTTACAGTACAAAGCTGCATTAACAAAGAGTTTCTTATTACCTAAAGTCTGGCTCAACAAATGAAACCATCAAAGCTGTAACCTGATTATTAGCACTCTAAATTGATGAAACTGAGACTGACCATCCAGGTATCCGTGCAGAGCGAGGAGATGAGGCCGGTCCGGACTGCTGAACGAGGAATAGTGGAGATCCTCTGGAAGAGAGGGCGGCATCCTGGACAGCGGCGCACTCTGAGGAAAGCTGCTCTGAGGCGGGTGCTTTTTGTGTCGCGCTCGGCAGTTCTGAAACCAAACCTGGCGAAGGATGCAGGAAGAGTGAAGATGGAGTAAATGTAAAAAGAGCATGAGGTCAACATCTTTAAAACCTAAAGATTGTGGATTCTGGGGGTAATCTAAAACAAGCAAACAAAAGAACAATGATTTCCTAAATACAAGGTGTGCAATGTCCCTAACATGAGTACAGAGATCTTTGTTGTTGTTAAAAATATGACAAAACAAAAGACAATTCATTTAAATAAAATCAACCTGCGCAGTTTTAACTTTACTTCTAAACAATGAAAATCGGTGGATATAAAGCCAAAAAATGTTGACATCTAAATCACATTAAAATAATTTCAAAGGGAGTCCATTTATTAATATGCAATACTATGACAAATCAGGTTGCCATAATTCACAGCTATTATCCCAGAAGCAAACCTAACTCTACACACTAATAATAAAAGCTTTTTTTTTTTCCCCATCTCTTAAACTCTGAATTAGTCAACCAACCATTGTTGTATTACTTTGGTGTGAGCTTTTAGATAGTTGTTTAGTATCTACTAATTTCCTGGCAACATGAAAATAATTATGACACACAAGATTCAGACTGTAGATTGCCTGTGAATGGATTTCTGACAATTTTAAACAAACTGATATTTATTTAAAACTCACAAAATGTGGCAAGAAATACTGCTTGTAGGTACAATGGATTTTAAATATTTTTTTTTTTGTGCAAATCTTTGCAAAGGTTGTGTTCATAGCTTTCCAAATGATGCTTCTTTCAAAATACTTCCACAACTTCAGTCATCTTAGTTGGTTGTCTTCTAAAGTTTTCCCCTTCGCTCAACTTAGTAAATACCAGAAACAGCACCTTTTTTTTAGCAGTGACTTTCTAAACAACTGTCCGGTCAGCCATCTTTCCTGTAATTTTGTCACCATAACATTACATTTCTGTATTAGAAATAGTTTTTAACAGTTTTTCGTTAAAAATCTTGTTCTGTGAAATGAGCCAATTTTGAGATTCACTTTTATCTAAAAATACTAATTTATTTCAATGCAGGAGTATTTTTTATTAATTTAACATATTATAACGCCCTGCAATGATAGTACTTTAAAGGAACAGAACACTAAATTTGACTTAATTTAAATAAATCACACAAAGACAGAAACCATAATGTTGGTTTAATAAGTTTGCTACTCTAAATTAAGTTTTCCTAATTATTTTGATGCTTGTTTAAATATTAAATTAGGACCTTGTGGTGCCTTTTGTAAGTTAAAACACATTCTCAGCAGAATAATTTCTACACATGCCTGTATCACTCTTCTGCTCAGCCCCGTCACTTCTGCCAGTTTCTGCAGCGTCTGAGCATCTGGGTTGTTGTCCTGAGCAAACTGAGTCTGCATTACCTGCAGGAAAACGAGCTGGCGTTGATGAAACGACTCACTACTGCAAAGAAAATTTAGACGCACAGTAGGTCAGGGACAAACCTGCAGCTGCTCGGCTGTAAAGGACGTTCTAGCCCTCTTTGTTGGTTTGGGTTGGCAGTCCTGATCCGAGGGCAGCGCTCCCTCCAGAGTCAGACCTGTGCCTATAAACAGAATGTATTCTAGTCACCAAAACTGATAAAGAATACACATAATTTTCTAATCAAAATGTTTGCGCAAACAACATGAGACATAATTCAGATATTTTGCCACAACCTCACAGTTTAAACCATTTAGGAAAAACATTTACCAGATTGAGATACAGAAAATTAGGGAAACTGCAGCTGGCTTTGCTTTAAATATTAAGCTTTTGCTTAAAATTTCTTAATGCCTTCATAATGGGAGAAGTGACATGAAACACCCATAACAGAAGTTTAAAATACATTTGAATCTAGTCATTGCACACTTTAGTGTCAATGGAAATTAAACAGAAAAAAAATTGTTAAGTGCTTAAGTGAGGATTTGTTGTAATTTTGTGCTGTAGGAATATTACATTGGACAAAAATTCAATGTTTTTTCTCAATAAAAGCCCGACTGAGGTTATAAAATACCTCTTTACTTTGGTTTCCATTCTTTTTGTCTGTCTTTTAGAGTTTACCGCAAAGAGTTTAATTACCAGAAAAATCAACCAAAAAGGACAAAAGAGTCATAGGAGATTATGAAACCCATAGCTGAGTCACAAATCTTTCAAAAGATATTTCAGTGTTGAAACATCCATGGGTTTAAAGCACCAGTTTCTACATTGAACAACATAATAATCCCAGATAGTGGTAATATTTTTTACTTTAACAGTATTTTAATGATGTAAAATGCAGAGTAAAGGCTATAAAATGTAATTATTCTAGAATATCACAAGGGCTGCACAAATTAACGAGAATTTATCCAACAAAAAAAACAAGGTGATGGTTTTCATGCCTGTTTTATACATTTAGATTTAGCTTTCAACACTGTGCCCCACTTGAGAGAACAGCAGTAACCTTGACTCATGTGACGTTCTTGTTCAGTGGCCCTCTTACCATTTTCTGCAGCCCTGCGAAGATTTTCCAGCATGATGTCGTAGTGGCTGCGGCAGAGCACCCTGCCCTCCACCAGGCCGAACTCCTCCCCGGTGGACAGCTGCCTCTTGCAGGAGAAGCAGGCGAAGCAGGCCAGGTGGTACACACTGCCCCGAGCCCGTCTCACCCAGTCGCTGGCGTACACCTGCCGGCCACACTGGGCACACTTTGTGCCAAACCTACTGTGAGGAAGGAGGACGAGAACAGGTGAGGAGGTCCTGTAGCCAAACGGAATCCTTTGGGTTTATTGCAATCCCAGTTAACTCAACCTGTACAGTTGTTTTTCATTAATTTTATGCCAAACCGCCCTTTATTTCTGCATCCTCCTTCTGGTGCTTGGAAAGTAAGAAGCTAGGGCCAAAACCTAATCATTGAACTGTGTATCAACATGTTTGTTGTAACTGTGTAGAGAGAGATGAACCTATATGGGCAGATTCAGGGCCAGAAGCAAAGTTCATACTTTGAAAATGTAAAGCAGATATGTGTTTGTTAGTTAGAACAATCTAGGAAAAAAATAAATATGGAAAGAGTTTGGGTCTCTCTTACAGAAATGTGCGAAATCATTAATTACAATCGTAAGGTAGTTATAGAAGCTACAACTGAGACAAACTCACATTTTGTCAAATGAATCAAACATCATGTGACAGTTGAGCTTAGTGAATTTGGTAAATGTAAGCAAATCCTTAACATTTGAGAAACCTAGTTTACGGTTTATTTAACAAACTGCCTGATTAAACTCTAAATAAGTCTATCTTTTGGGGTTGGTGAACCAACATCAATGTAAGACAGGAAGTTATGCTCAGTAATACATTATTCAAATTTTATCAGGTATTTAAACTTATCAGAGAAAAATAAATTATTCATGTTATTTTTAAGGAGAGATCAAGACTCTCACTTCCAGAAAAAAAATAATCTAACAATATATAATATTGTACAATATTATTTATTTCTTTATTTATATATTTTCTTGTAGCACATGATAATTAATAGTAAAACATTATTAGTAGTTGTACATTTCCAACATGTTTCTTCTGGTGATGAGTAAAACGAAATTGTATCTAATAGAGAATTTCTGGAAGGAACTAAAAAATAAGGGCCATGGCAAAGAGGCCTTCCACACTTCAATAAATTCAAATATGAATGGAAACGTACAAGGTTTCAATTTCATGGAGAATGTATTAATTGTAAAGACAAAAAGCGAAATATCCAGATGCATTGAAACGCACCTATAATTAATCAATATCCGATTTCTTCGCTCTGCTACGTTAGTATAATCTTGTCTTTATAATATTATCTTTCAGAGACGGTTGTTTTATTTTCAGCATGAAAAAAAACAAACAAATAAAATAATTGTAATCTTAATCGGGCAGGGGTGTTGATTATCATTAATATTACTATTATTCTATGATCAATGCCTTATCAAGTTAATTAGAATCATTACGCTTTATATCACCGCAGTCCGCGGCTCCTGTTTTTATTATTATTATTTTTCTCCTTAACAGTTAATCTTGGTGCAGAAACACACGGTTCCTACCTGAAATAATCCAGCTTGCAGAAGATTTCCTTGTTTTTGACGTAGCAGCTGCTTTGTTGGCGCAGAGACGCTCGGCAGACTGAACACTCCAAGCAGCGTAGATGCCAGTTCAGGTTGTTCACCTGCAAATGAGTTCATCACTTTAACATGTTTCAGATGAAAAAATTTGTCTTGAAAATACACAGAGAAATAAAAATAAAAAAACATAAAAATTTTGGTTTATAAGAAATTAAGCATGTAAATTTGGGAGGTTAGATGCTGGATGTCACCTTCAGCAGGTAGCGGTCCTGGATCTCCATCCCGCAGCTGGCGCACGGGTTCTTGGAGCCGGGAGGAGAGCAGAGACCGCCGGCTTCCGACGGGCTGGAGTCCCCGGACTCCTTCTTCACCTCCGGTTTAGACTGCTCCACAAAAACACACCAAATTTACAGAGAGAGAGTGAGAGAACAGGCCAGACGCATCTGTGCAAAATGTCCAGCAAATGCGGCTCAGCACCCTCTCATTGCTGGTACTGTTAGTTTACAACAGTTTAAGGTTAACATTTGTCCCAAATAACATCATTATTATGTCTGATGATTGCTTGTTGCATTTTGGGACTTGCATTGTCGCAGATTTTAAATCAATTAGCGGATACCAACATCCTGACCAATCAGCGCTGACTTTTTTTTTTTTTGTTGACGTGGTTCAGTTTAAACGCAAAGCCACGATTTAAAAACACACACAAAACTAAGAAGCAACTAAAACATGTTGTTTAACATTTGTTTTTCATTTCAGTTGATAAGGTAAATTAGATTTTATTGAGAGAAAGCCTTGATCGGTTAAATAAAGCTAGATGATGTAGAATTACTTCAACGGTAAATAATTTAAAACAGCGACGGTTTAAGGTGAAATATGCAAAATACAAATCATTCTTTTGATAGTTTGGATTGATTTTTAGTTCAGTGTAACTTGCAGTCCCCGACCACCCCCAAATGTGTCTTTCATCACAATAAATTACAAATATATGCCACTAAAAAATAAAAATAAAATAAAAACACACTTAATTGATATACACATCTCCATCATTACAATCTGACTAAATTGCATGCACTAAGGTAAAAGAATAAGAGTTAAGACTATTTTAGATGATTTGCTTTCTCTTTTTTGCGTAAATTTGGGTGATTTTACATCTCCTGATCACAGAGCAAAGTTGGTAAAGTTGCTTTAAATTGCACCTAAAGCAGCAGGAAAGCGACCACTCTCCTCTGTGTTTGTCACTCACCATTTTTCGGCTCTTGAACTTCTGCCTATCCTGAGAGAACACCCAGCTCGCTGTGCGCTTTACGCATCTCTGCTCCAAAACGCGCCGCAGCAGCTCCAAAACAGCCTCTTACAGTTTCTCCTGCATTTAAAGCCTGCCAACAAAAGACAAATTTTGATGCAATTATATATATATATATATATATATCTAAAAAAAGGGAGAAAAAAACACTACATATGATCGATCACTACGGAAGGTTGCGCGTTTTAATCAGAAAGAAAGGATGACTCTATATGCGCAATTAGAGGCGGATTGAAAACGCCGTGCTTGATAAGAGGAGAGCCGAGTGTCAATTTCATCTGTCAATCAGGAGGAGGCAAGCTAGGGAAGGGGGAGAAACGCAGTGAGTCATAATTTCAATAGCTGTATAATCGAAAATCGAAAAATCTCCAAAGTGAAGAGGCTCAATTGGAGATCGCTCTATTCACAGCAGACAATGTGCAGAAACTGCCGCTGATCTTGAGACATAAAGGAGCCTGATTGTGTCTTTTTCTCGCGATGGACCCATTTAGGCACTCCAGGCTCCCCTCGGTGATTAAAGCTGCATTCATAAAGCGCCAGAAATCTGCGTTTGGGGGGCAATCTGGACTCCGTGTTGTCCTTCACTTCTTCGAAAATTAACAGGAATGCGAGATTATGTAAATTACCGGCTTGGATGTAAACACTGGAGGCAGTGAGAGGAGATGAGCTGGTCTGCACAAACTTCAGAGACAGGGAGCCTCCGAAATGCAAAGAGAACATCATTCAAGGGGGAGCAAAATATCCAGAAATAACACCAAAAAAAATTGTATATAAATATATATCCGAGGGTTTTTATTTTTAAGGGCAATCCTTTCAATGAATGCTGATCCACGCAGGGGAGGTCTGCAGGACCTGGACTGATCCGATCTCTAGCCTGGACTCAGAGTTTACACCAGTTTACACCCAGTTAACAGAGACAGGATGTGATGCTGCACCCTCCTCTTTCACTGGGAAACACACTTTCAGAGCAAATTAATGAAAAGTAGGTAACTCTCACTGAGAAACCTGTGTTGTTTCTGAACATCTGAAGCTTGTTAACTTTCTCCAGTGTATGAGCTAAGTGGTGATTGATTTTTTTCAGTCCTCTCTAAATGTTTTTTCCCACTTTTATTTGATCTCATTCCTTGTTTTAGCAACAACAACTTAGATCCCAGAAAAAACATTTTTGCCATGTTCACATTCGAGATTTAACAACATAACGTGCAAATTAGTAGTGGCATTAAGTATGTAGGAAACGAAAAAACAAAAATACAAAAGCAAAGAATAATCTAAAATAATAAGTATAAAATAAAAGTTTTGGTACATTTTGGTACAAGTTGTGGTACATTTTTATTAGTTGTCTAATATAAGGTAAAGTATATGCCATCTCTAAATCATAGTCTGGTTTTCTGTCTCCTCCCCCTTTAACCACATTTCGCTGAGCTTGCTGGTTTAATGCTTGTCGTTGTAGAGTCAAACCAAACCACCCTAGAAGTATGGTTGTATTTAATGTTTGTTTGTTTGTATCATGTGGTACTTTAAATTAAATTCAACTATTTTTGTGAAAATTTGTGCAAAATTACAACTTTCCTCAATCCAGAAACCCAATGCTAGTAGAAACCAGTACCACTAATCTCAGAGTGAGCGGTCTCAGACTTGTCGGATAATAACCCAAATGTTTCTCAGAGGTTGAAACTGCCAGAATCTGGCTTCAAAATGTATGGGTCAAAGGTCATTCTTTGACCTTCGACTCCTCCTTTCTTTTATACATAAACTAGAGGTTTTATTAAAATCAAGTAGGAAAACAGCAGCTATGATAATATTATGAATCTTTATTCCTTCCTTGGCCTGTGAAATTTTGATTGGTGTGTTTAATCAGTTGATTTAAATCATTGCCTCCTAAATTCTGATTATGTTTATTTATTTAAGTAGTGATCCAATTTAAAATAATAATCCAGAAAGATTCTCAAAATATTTTAAGATTGGTGACTAGATCAGACGGGGTCATCTGTAAGTATAAAGTGATTAAAGTACTTGGCAAACTAAATGACTGGAAGGAAAGAAGGAAATTTAGGAGCCCAAATGAAACACTCTCGACCACCATGCTCGACAGTTTGTATTACAGGTCTATGCTGATAGGAAAAGTGTTTTCTCCAAAAGGTCAATGTGGAGAATAGTAAACAATTTGTACCTTCGGCTTGGTTTGGCACAAAATAACTTCCTTTTGCTGATTGCTGCTGGACTAAGAACAAATAACGTAATTGTGCCTATACCATCTTAAAAAGCTGTCAGAATAAAGGTTTTTCGCAAAAATGATAAAAAAAAAAAAAAAGCTTGCTTATGTTTTCATTTGATGCGTTTGTGTTGTTTTTGGTCCCTGTAAGAAAATCTATCTGGCAGCTGCAGGACATCCAAAACACTGCTGCCAGATTCTGGGACAGCGTTAGAAAAATGTATTATATTAGTCCCAAATCTCCAAAATGGGAACCGTTGTTTGTTACTGCTAATGTTCCTGGGGCATACATATATGTATTGAACAATAAAGACTCTTCAGATCTTCAGAGGGTTGTTTATATACCCAAAAAATAAAAGTGCACACTCAAAAACTCAATAAGGGGACAAAGAGTTTAGTTTCATGGCTCCTCAAATCTGGAACTGTTTGGAATGGGAAATTCTCTACCCCCATGAAATTTAGGATTAAACACATGACTTTTTAGTGTTTAATGTATACGTTTACATTTTAGTATTGCAAAATTTAACAGGCATTTTTTAAGGTACTGTTTGTCTTTTAGAAATAGTTGTTTGATGATTATACAGCAAAAATATTCTTCAAAGTAGAAAGATGTATGAAACCGGTGATACTTTAATTGTCATTGATCACCTAAAAGCAGAACCGCATCCTCTACTCTCCTCGTATTGTTGCTGTGATGCACTTTAGCGGCTATGTGCCCGTAATTACCAGTCTGTGGAAGGAGAACCGATCCTGATGAAGGAGGACTCGGAGAGTGGAAACGTTATTATTTCACCTCCATTACCAGCCACACTTTGGTGACATTAACACACCAGTTTGGACAATTGCTGACCATTTTCTCACTGGTGAGGAGTGGATTCATGGTGTGATGTTTTAAGAACTCTTTCAACGCGGAGAGGACAAAAGATGTTATCAAGTACACCGTTCGTCAAAATGGTGCAAAGACGAAGTTGTTTGCTTAAAGTCTTCTCAGAAATCTAAGTTTTCTCTTAATGGGGTTATTTAAATCCAAATGGAACATGTCTGTAAGCTCTGCATCTCCGTTTTCATGCTCTTGTTACAAAGTTTCATCATTGAAGAACGCGGGATGCGGACTTAACTACCTGAGCAATGTTAAAGTCTACAGAGGCATCATCCTGCTGCAGCTCTGTCGATGTGTCGCTTTTCAAACAATAAGTTACAGAAAAAAACCTCCACCACAAACACAAACGGCTGAACTTATTGAATAACTATACCTGTTGAATGAGTCCCAGAGGACGGTTTGGGGGCTGTTATGTAAACAATGAAAGACTTCCACTCAGAGTGGATTTGCAGGTTCACATGAGGACAAAGCCTTATTTACGGCTGTGAGAAATGGGAAGCGATGAGGCCTAAGGTGGGGTCCTTTTGTCGCAGACCAGCAACAATGCTTGTGTAACACCTTTACATTCCTTTTACAGAAGTTTCCTGATAAAGTCAGAGAACGACTAAATTTCAATCTGTAGCTCTCTGAGGAGGAAACATATGACCCATCTCCAAAGCAGTTTTTAAAAGATGTTCGAACCAATTTAGATAATTTTTTACATCCATCCATTCATCCATCCATCATTCTGGAGGTATTTGTTTGTGCATTCTCCAGCTTTTTAACCTAAGAATTCCCAGGCAAAGTTAATCTGCTCCTTGAGGCTCCCCTACCTGCGGGATGTACCTGGAATACGTCCAAGCGGAGGAGCCCAAATAATCTTCTGATGTAAAGACAGAATAACAGCCTTAACCTTTTTTTAAGTCCTCACTACGCAGCATCTCTACGACGAGCTCCCACAAAACGATGGATCTAAATTACATCTGCTTGTATCCACGATCTTGTTTTTATTTTATTTTTTTTGGTCATGATTTTTTTTTCCCCCAGCACGTAGCGTTGTGCCTTATTATCTTTTTATTGTTGTTGTGGTAAATTTCTTGTCATAATAAGAAATGTTATTTATCGTCACAACGCTACAGGATGCATGATGATGTTAGGTGACACCAAAACCTCACAGAATTGTTAATTTAACTTTTTTTGCCCTCACTGTTTGTATCATTAGAGAGCAGATTAAAAAGTTTACTGTTAGAAAACACATGTCTTTACATAACTGGTGTCCTATGGAAGCCTATTTTAAGTTGGTTTGTTTTTCAGGAGCAGTAATTATTACGTTATTGTTATCGCAACAGTACCAAAAGTTATAGTGTTATCATTTTGTTTAACCATATCGCCCATTCCTACCAGCAAGTAGTTTGGACCATAGATGTCCCATCTACAATTACAATTGAACAAGTCATTAACCCGCTGAAAGGAATAAAACAGATTCTTCAATGAACAATAATATATTTGTTTCGAAATGAATGAAAAACAACGCGTTCTTCTATCAAAACAGAGAACAATAAAGAGTTTGCTTTAAGCAGGTCAAGTACTCGCATGTGCATTTCTTTTTCATGCACCTTTGTAACAACGAATGTGGATCTTTCTTCAATGCGGTTTTTTTTCCATCAGAAATGTTTTTGTCTTGTGTTTATTATCAAGATTTTACATTGAAATGTTTCCATTTTTTATTCTATCAACAAGTGGTGCGTTACCCTGCTGTTCAGGAGTCACTCTGTGCTATAGAGCAGATCAGCAAGTGCATTACTTGTCCGTTGATCTTTGGTTTCCATAGAAAACTTTAAGAAGAGAAGTGCTGTGGGTAAAATGTAGAAAACCCCAGACCAAACCAAAATGGGCGACAGTCAACTATTCTGTCCTATTCCACGGAAATGGCTTCCAACACAATTTGCTAGTCATGAATTGTACTTTTACCCAGAATCCTGATGTCTCAAAGTAAATGTAAACAAATTAGTTAACACTGTAACACGCATTTCAACCGATCAAAACGTTTGACTAGATACATTTTTTCATTTCATTTTTAATGTTTTTTTTTTTTACGGTTCAATGACTACTCAGCTAACCTCAATAATGCTTTAAAAATGTATGTCCTTGCCTTTATCGGCCTATATTAAGGTTCTTGTTCTAAAAAGTTTTACAACCACCATTCTTGTTAGATGAAATAGTTAAATACAAATACAATCATTTTGTTTAAACGTTTATTGTTAGCTTAACAAACATGTGCGTATATTTCATGTCGTGTTAAATAGAAATCTCTAGTGCATTGTAGTCTAAAGCCCTTTTATAATAATTGCTGAAGACACCAAGAAATGAGGTCGTTCTGCAGGTCGTTGAAACAAGGTAACAGAAGCCAGCTAACAGAACAAGGATGGATGATTATTTTGCTGGACATGTTAGCTAAAGGAACATGTTTGGCGAATGGTTGATATACACCAAGGTCTTATCTTGTTTCTTCTGTCACTGTGATCCATAATGATGCTGCTGGAGGTTAAAGTCAAAAGAGCCTAATTTGAATTCCTTCCTCAACCAAAAGATGCATTTTGAAAATCTATAAATCTATTCAATTCATTACAAGTAAAAATATAATCAATACAACATTTTGGTTTAACTCCACATGGTTTGGATAAAAAGCAATTTAGGATTTTGCAGGAGTAACCACAAGAGGAAACAAGGATATGAGAATGTTCGCCTGTGCGAGCTTGTCGGAGATGAATTTGACATCTCGAAACTCAACATCCAGCAGCATCCAACGTTCAACAGGCTGCATCTACCAAGATCAAACCCGTCTGGATTACATTCCTGCAGCCAAGCTTTCAACAAACAAAGGAAACGGCATATTACCCCAATCGCTCTCTCTCTCTCTAAAAAGTTGCACTGTAAAAAAAAGATTAAAAAAAACTCTCTCAAGTTATTCAACAAAAGGAAGTTTATTTGAAGTATAGACAGGGAAAAATTAAGGTTTTTTTTTCAGGGCTTGCTCTCCATATGACAGCAATTTGGGAGTATTGTGTGTTTTGGCCCAGCCGTGTGGTCTATGATAGATGACAGGGGAGAAAATCACGAGCCGCTGGCTTGAGCACAGACATGCAAATTGCTTTCAGCTGATTGCTGAATTCTGCCTGATATCTATCAAGTGGATTACAGCATGTGTCTTTATTTGCAGATAGGAAGCAGCTGATCGATCCCGCTGCAGGAGGGCGAACTTGGAGCCGGAGGTTTTCCCTTCGTCAGGTGAAAGTGCAAACCACTCCAGTGGGTGGAGAGCACTGAGAGATCAAAATTTTCCTCTAGCACAACAAAAGAAATGCAATCCAGAGACGCAGACATCTGAAGATCATACAGAAATCCCGCCAAAAAACAACAACCACGTGTTATTAATGTGCTTTGACGTTTGTGGACCTTTTGCAAACACTTTCATCAGATCTGCTTACAGGAAATGTTCGCCAGTGTTTATCTTATTTGTCTGCGTCCACCTGGGGAATTTAGCGTACTTTTGTTTCCTGTAAAACCTCAGGAACATGTCAGCCTCTTCAGAGGCCAAATGTCACAACAGTTTATTGAGATCAGCGTGTAAAACAAATTACGGTACATTACATTCCACATGAAAAAACACAAAACAAAACAAAACAAAAACTTTCTTCTTAGATCAAAGACAGAAAGTATGCAAGAAAAAACAAATTCACAGGAAACGTGTTTTGGCATAGGTTCATGTAAGTGAGGTTGGATCAGTTTCAAGATGTGGCAGCTTGCCATTTACATGGCCAAGTCAAATTAGAAAGTTAAATCCGGCGGTGAGAGCAAATAAAAGGAAGTCCTGAAAAGCAAATGGGAAATAGAAACATGGATTTTATGACTTATTTGCATCTGACAGAAAAGGTTCGTTTTTTTTCAATTGGTAAAATCTATAAATAGCTCCAACATCTGAAAGGTTTTACAAAAAATAAAAAGTTTATTGATATCTTTAACTGCTGAATGTTGTTTATGTGTGAACAATGTAAACGCTGAGCATAAGATTGTTATTCTGTAACTCCTCACGTCTGAAGCTTTAAAACCAAACACCCAACTACTCGTATTAACAACATTATATAACCTAAAAACGATAAGAATAAATAAAGACCATTTTCCACTGTTGTTTGTCTTATTTTTAGATTTGAAATTTGTGTTTTGAACTTCGTCAGTTTTTCATATATTTATTTTTCTGTTGAATAATAAATAACTGCATTTCTATTGAGGTCACTAAAATGGAAAACATGGATTTAATTTAACTGATTAGGTTTTACTTGTCCTTAAACAAAGTAAAACTAAAAATAATATTAATATTAATAGTAACCCTCATGTTTCTGGTGTAAAAACCAATGGTTGCTCTTCCTTTTTCTGTCTGTGTCCTGGCAGCCCATCTGAATATATGATTCAGTCTTTCTCTCTTCCCTTGTCAGTCTTTCTGGTTTAACCAACCAGTGAATCTGATCAGTTCTGTTCTGAAGTCCACAATCACTTTTATCTAAAGGAAGTTATCTGAGTTGGGACTTTGACAGAATCAGTTTTAATCTGGTTTCACCAGAAGCTCCAAGTTTCATGTTGTTTCAGTTATCTTGGAGCTCCTGATTTCAGGTCTTCCTTCTCAAACCCCACCTGATATGTAGTGACAGCAGTGGTTTTTGGTTGTCGAATGGTTTCCATGGCGCTAGAAAGGTTCTTGAATTAAAATGGTTTGAATGTAAATCTACAAAACATCTAGAAATGACTAACTGTAATCCAGACCAATATAACCTACATAGTTTATGTTTATGTTTATGTATTTAGTAGAAGTATTTAGTATTTAGTTCTTTATCTGTATTACAGTTTCTCTTCTTTAAAAAAAAGGTTTTGGCTTCAGTAAAATAATTTGCATGATCTGTTGATCGATTCCTTCAAAATGACCCAACTTTTTACTTTAGCCCTAGATTTGTTTAGTTTCTCCGGTCAGAGTCAGAGGTCAGACTCTTACTTTATCTCCTAACAAGCTCCAGAAGGAAAATTACTTCCTTCCAACTCACCTGCAGTGACCCGCAGCAATCAGAGCTAAACGGATCCCCAAACTTAAAAAAATAACAAAAAAGCCCTGCAGGTCAGCAGACACACGGCCCACACAGCCTCCTCTGACACCACCTCCCTCGACAGCCCGGCTTTGAGTGCAAGTGTTTAAACTGTCATTTCAAATAGGCTCGGAGTTGGGATTATTTAAGCAGAACAAATCGGGTATTTAGTTTGATGCCGGCTGCAATATCCGATGGCTCCGGCTGATCCCTGCAGCTCAGAGTGTGGGGCGACAGTCGAGTATAGTATAAGGAAATCAATTTGGTTAAAGCTGGTGGAGGTCAGACAGAGACGGGAAAGCCTCCATGCTGACACGAAACAAAGATGAGCACAGTGGTACAGCAGAGGATGTATAGCAGGTCTGGATTTTTGCAAAGATAGACATTCAGGAAGAGGTTTGGTTATTCTAAAATCAATGGGGCTCCGGGTTTCCCAGCTACGTGGTTAGGAGCTGATGTACATCTTCAAATCTGGCAGGATAGTCACCTGACTTTTGCTCTGGTGGCCTGGGTTCAAATCCAGCTCTGTGCACAGCGGTGCAAAAAGTGGGTATGCACTAACGCTCTCCCTTCACACAGATAGAAACGCCTGTAACACACACATATCCACACACTAAGTGTAAGAATGACAGAAATAAAACTCAGGAAATATTAACACAGGAAAGCCAAATTGTCCAACGCTTAAACCTCTGTGATTTATTCACTCATATGTATATTTATTATTATTGATTCTTTAATTTAAAATGTGTTGTACAAGTTTATGTGTGTATAAGACAAATTAGTCCAGTGTCACTATAGCCCTTAAAAAACTGTAGTAAGATCTGTAATTTCTACAACTAATATATAATGCTTTTTTGACCAAATGACTTAGTGGAGAATACCACAGACAAAGGTGAAAGAGGCAGACATGAGGTCAGTGATAGAAGAGACAAGTGTTGACTTCAGGTAGGAATAATTATTTTTGGGAGGCAACAAAAACCTAAATACCATGATGGGTTGAATTTCTGACGACTGTTTTTCATTGTGTTCTTTTTTGGGAAAATTAGTGCAGGGAGACAGGGCGAGTCAATCACCACAACGGAGAATGTGGAACAGAAAGGTGCAGATGATGAAGAGGGAGAGGAGCAGAGAGGTCCAGATGATGAAGAAGAGGGAGAGGAGCACAGAGCTGCAGAGAGGGTTGAGGCAAGGCTTTATTCAGAAGATCCGTCTGAATGGCCTTTACCACACAAAACGGAGGACACATTTTGGCAGTACATGGTTGAAAATGACCCACACAAAGTTTCTCATGGCCCATATCCAAGATCAGAGTAGAGTAAGAGTTGTTTTTCCAAATCATTCTGTTTTCGTTTACCGTCTAATGGAGAGAAAGTTGAACGAGATTGGTTTCTGTATTCCAAAAACACTAAAGTCTTTGGTTTTGTATGTAAGCTTTTTGGTGAAGCTAAAGTTCCTAACACATGCCTTGTGGTGGGGTATAATAACTGGCGATGTCTTTCAAAAACACTGAAGCACAATGAAACCAGTAGTTCTCACAACTCTTAATATGTAACATAAAAAAAATGTCATAATATGACTACTGTATTTTCTAAGTGCATGACTAAGGGAGGAAAGCTGAATGAGACGGGTGGCGGCGGCAGGTTAATAGTAAATAAATAAATATTGTGAAGGGAACATTAAAAACGTTTCTTACGATTATTAATGTGGGGTGCCAGTTTGGATAAGGCTTCCTATCAAGCTATAAGAATGAAGGAAAACATGCTAACAAAATCCCTGAGACCTGCAGCCCATAGGCGGTTCTAGACACTGGCTTACATAAATGGCTCTTTAGCTCACTTGTACAAGTTTACGTCGGGGAGGCGCCGGTGTGGCATGTTCGCATCCAACTCAAAAATATGTAGTCGCGCCCATGCCTGGGCTACAGCAACAGGATTCAGCATGGGTCCTAAGGCAAGAACCTTTGCGCTACTGCCTACTTTGTAAGTCGCTTTGGATGAAAGCGTCTGCTAAATACATAAACAAATCTGCTGCAACAGAACCGCCTCAGCTCTCCGTGAGACAGACGTTTCCACAGCATGAACGTGTGTTTTCATTATCTGTCCACTTGCTAGCGAGAACAAACACAACTGAACAAGCTTTTTTTTTGTTGTTGTTATTTCATGTGTTGCAGATACAGTTCTGTGAAAAAAAGTCTCCAGTTTTTCCTTTGAGCCTTGTAATATTTTAAAGTGGTCTTTCAAGGTGTGTCATTGCTTGGTGTCTTTTATGTCACTTAGTTCAGTCAGTTCCTTTCCATTGTCTTCTCTTATCATTCAATAATAACAGGCGGGTTGCCAGGACGAAAACATATCCATACAGCATATTCAATGCTGATAGAATAAGGATATCTGCCACACTAACTAAGTACTTTGTCCAAATGCATCTTGCCCAAGTCTGAATATTGATGCGGTTTCTCACTGAACTTTCCCCTTGAAGTTCTTCAATCTGTTGTTTAGGTGAGTAACAATTGTCGTGAAGCTTTGAGTAGATTGTAATTGTTTGGATTAGACTACCAGCTGACTGCAGAGGAGGACTGTTCTCTCTCACATTCACCGGCAGCTTCAGCCAGGTTCAACAAATGAAGCTTTAAAGAGTCCCCACTGTGTCAGAAACTCCATCTGAGATAACGTACAATGCAGGTGAATTTGTCCCTGCTTTGTCAGTCTGATTGGACGGCTCTACAACTGAACAGGAAGTCTGCTAATCTGTAACCTGAACCATGGGAAGAAAGAAGCCGGGGAACCAGCCTCCAGAGCTTTCACCGATTGTTTTCATCACCAGAGCCTCATTTGTAGAGGGAAGCATGGCTTAAATAAACATCTTCTCCATAAAATAAATGCTTCCAGTGACTCCAGGCACAGGTTTAACATCTGAATTCAATTAGCCGAAAACGCCATAGGAAGCAGCAGGCCTCAGCCGGCAGCCCGCCCCAACAACGCCATGGCAACGGGCGAAGCAGCGCCGTGCCAAAGTGAGCCGTGGAGGCACTCGAAAGGCGGGAAACGCTGATTTGATAATTAGTTCCTGATGCGTCTCATTCTTTATCGTATCAATCATGTCTAAGAATGAAAGTAAAACACAAATACAGTTGGGTCTTTCAAGAAGAAGATGTTAGTTGCATCACGGGAAAGAAACTTCTACTTTTTTAAAAAGGGCTGAAAAGAAAAGAAAAATGTTTTCGTTTTGTTTTTTTCCCTGGTTTATATGGGATTTGAGACATGCTTACAGCTAATGAGCATCGTGTTCGAGAAATCCTTAATTCTGGTGTTGTTTGAGGGTCTTTTTATTGAATCCAAAAAACAAAAGGTGTTCGGTAAATCGGGGAAACTCTTAATAGTCAAGCTGCTGCTTTATTTTGCTCATTGCTGAATCTGGCAAGGATCATATGTCAAACTTGGCTGATAAAAAATTAGGAAAGAGATTATAAATATATAAAGACACCTGTTTTTAAAGCAGAACTCTCCATCTATGAAGTGTGATGGAAACAAAAATGTAAAGATTTAAAAATATGTTTCTGTTCATCCAAAGATCTGTTTGTGATCTTTTGGTACTTTTTCTGGGTCAGTGTTTAGGTTTGTGTGATATTCTTTTAAAATGTAAATTTTTTATGTAATTACTTGGAACTGGAACATTAAATCGGTGTAACCTTATCATAAATGAATGTGAACTTTACGACAACTGAACAGACATTGTGAATTTTGTACAGCGAGAAAGGCATATTGTATCTCTTACTTAACCTCAAGAGATACACTAAACACCAAACTCTTACACTACACTCTTTTTAGAGAAGTATCAGTCAATAAGGACATTATCAATATAACCTTTATTTTGGACTCAAGGTACAAAATACAAAAACCTGTTTCTAATACAAGCAAACACTATTTCTTAGAGGATAATTTTGGTTGCATAAGGTCAGAATAAATTGCGATGAAAATTGCTTTTAAAATGTTCCTAGGAAAAAACTCTCTCCCAGGAGTTTTGTTATGTTTTAACCGTTTACTTGATTTGAATTTCTATTTGAGGAAATCAATTCAGAAGAAGACAATATAAGAAGGTCAAGATTGCCTTGAAAATTATTTATTTATCCATATTTAGTTCCGCTTATTATGTCCCACTGTAAGATGCTGCAAAGGCATTTGAGATTTCCTGTGGTTGCTTTTATTATAGTATGTAGTACCTGTAAGTATTGTATGTTATTGAATCATCCAGATGCCTAACTTTAGAGACTACCCTCCTTGACTGCCTTTTATTAAGTTAGAATGCCATTAGTTTCTCTGCTTTGACCTCCAATTCCTAATAAGTGCATCCTACAAATTTAAGTACTCCTTCTTCCTTATATATTAAAAACCAGTCCATATTTTGTTCAGGCTTTTGTAGGGCTTTATAGTTTTCTTCACTGCCAGATTGTTAATGTTTTCTTTCAAGTTCTTACAGTTGCTAAGCTGAAATGTGCTTAAAGACGCCGTCTCGTAACACAGCTTTTGGTCAATCCCTTAGTGTACATGGTGACACCTTCCTGTCATCGTTCATCTCAGAATAATTATTCAATTCTATGCCTTTCCTTCCCAGAAAGGTCTGATCTGAAAGAAATAAAATATTAAAAAGCATTCTGTTTATGAAGATCATTTTTTTCACACATTGTTTTACACTTCAAATTGTAAATTAACAACACAGGCTTGGTATGGCACCAAAAACACCTTAGCCAGGAGGTGGAGACAAAGCTCTGTCATGATGTCCACAAATTTCCGGCTGATGTTGTATGTTTGAATGAATAGATACAAAATATTGATGGTTTTACAAACAGATATTTCTGAACGAACCATTAACTACTTATAACTAACAGGAGAAGGATTTGCCGTGGAACACAAACCTAAAATATGAATTAAATATTACTCTGGGTTGTCTTTCAAACCTGTTAAATTGAGGAAGTAGGAGTGACCGTGTGACCTCCTACCCTTCCTACCTTAAAAGGCCAAAAAGAGCCAAGCATGCAGATGCAAAGCAGCTTTCAACTGTTAGAACAACACTGTCAATGAAACATCTTTAGACAGCTCAGTCTAACAAACAACCATGAAAGGTGAGCTCTAACACTACAAACTGCGTCATTTAGATAATCTGTTGAAGTTTGATCAAAGTATCATTTCAATCTTTTTACTTTCTCCCTAAATGTTTAAAGGTGCTGGTATATCTATCATCTGGCTTGCTATGCTACTGAAGAGCTCATCCTCAGGTGCTGCTGAATCAAATGCTGGTAAGCACTTTTTGTATCAATGATTACAACATGCGGCAAATAATAATAATAATGATAATAATAATAATACTGCACATTTGTTCAACTTCAGAGTTTCAGACCATCAACCAAAGTTTAACATCAGAAAAAACACAAACTGTGGTGAAAGCAAAATGCCGTTTTCAAAGGATAATAAAAATATCTATTCAGGGAAAATATATCTCACCGAATCTATGAGGGTTTATTTAAAAACATGACTTTCATGCAAATGTAATGATTGTGTGGGTGCCACCTTTGCAGTTATCAATAAGCTTTCACAGCAGCCTGCAGAGAGTCATTTACTTTTGGCTCGCTCATTTTTGCCAAATTTTTCAAACCTAAGCAATTTTGAGAACAGATGGACTGCTTATGCTCCTGTAATCACATCTCTGTTGGTCTTTATTCAGCTGATTTCAAAACTTTTTAATTTTTGAGGAGTTCAATGGTGGATTTGCAAGTTTGCTTAAAAATGTTGTGCTGCTTATTAACCCACGTGTGGTGGAGGTTTCAGGACAAAGCATTATAACCAGAAACGGCTCTGATTAAAGAAAAAGGAAGTTGGATGGCTCATCCAGAACCCAAGGCAGCAAGGCAGCCCCAGACCATTACAGTACCACCACCTTGTTTGGATGAGGGCATTAGGCTGCTTGTTCTGAAATATGAAACTTTCCTTTGGCTGAAGTTTTAGTCTCTGTCCGTTCAGTCAATAATTTGCACTTGGTGTCATTTTGTTTGACAAAACACTCCTGGGACTCTCACGGTGGTATGCTGAAGACTCAGTGGCTTAGAAACTACTTTATAACCCTTTTCAGACTGAAGTGTCAATTACTTTGTTTCTCAACCTTTTTTTTTTAATTCCCTTGGACTCTGTTACAGGTCATAGCTAACTGATCACATTATTCAATGTAATGTCACTGCCTGCCCGCTCTGTACCACCAATGAGCGCCACCTAACACTGCATAGGTCAATCTACGCTCTTCTACTCTCTGGTTCCACGCTGGTAGAACGATCTTAAGTGCACTATCAGAGCATCAGATTCTCTGTCCACCTTCAAGAAATCCTTGAAGACCCTGTTCTTCCGGGACGAGAGTGTCTTTTGCCCTGAAAGCTTTGAATGAAGTCATTACTTCCTGTTAGCATATGGCGCTCAATGTATGGTAGTTGTGTAATCTGTGTTTTAATTGAATGTTGTCGGTGAATGACAATTCTATGATGTAAATCCTCTGCCATGATACTGCAGGTAACTTATTATTTGTGAATGCGTCGTAGTTCAATGTTTAACCCTCTTTTGTAAGTTGCTTTGAATAAAAAGCGTCTGCTCAACGCATAAATGTAGGTGTAAAATGTAAATGTAGATGATTCTAAAGTATTGGCAATAATCAGGCCTGTGTGTGGCGAGTGAAATCGATCCTGTAAATGTGTTTAGGGGCAATTTATAATTTTGAAATTGGATTAAGTTAGCTTAGCTTTTGTATTAGTTTCAAATATCTATTTCCAATATCAACTTTTGATGATCATCTGAAAATTTTTGTGGCCACTATATTGCAACGTCTGAAATAATATGTCACAGTATTTTATTTGAAAGATATGTACTTTAAAAAAACTCTGATAGATGTAGCTTTTTCTATCTGTAATCCAGTTTGGATAATTAAAGACCGACGTCAAGTTTTAGGACAAACTTTCATTATGTTTTGTCCAGTGTTTTAGTAACTAGTCTAATTGTCTACTTGCAGAGTAAAAAACATACAGATTTAAATTTGGACAATGACTATAACTATGCACAATTCAACGTTTTAGTGCTTTAGCATTAGCTGGCAAAGCTGCAAGCTTTTGCTAAATATGTGTAACTATATATAATTTTTTATGATTAGTTCTTTCTGGTTAGTGCAATTAAAGTTGAAGTTGGTTTCCATCATTTGGGAAGGCAAAATCCATCACTGCTCTACTCTGCTTCTCATCTGGGCACAATGTTGGGGCTGGCTCCCATATGGACCACTGGAATGGTTCTTTTCCTGTTTAAAAATGAAGCAGACATTAGACAAATAAGTTTTAGAAGTGGAAACAATGTGGCTGATATTATCATTCCAATGATTTTTAAAACCTTGTCTGTCTGGCAACATACTTTTTTTATACATTGTTGCATTGTGAGCAAAACATACCTGAAATGTTTGCTGCATGTTTTTCATAATGTAGCATGGTGTGGACTCCGGCTTGACAGTTTTCTAAATAACAAAAACTGACACAAGAAAATCTACAAGATAGAAATTTTGCTAAAGAGTTTGCGTGACAAGAGTGGTTCAGATTGTGTAATTGTGGCAGAAATAAAAAGTAAAATAAAGACTCCACATTCATAAAGTGTATAAATGAACACAAAGTAAAATTTTAACTGAACATGTCACGGGGAAAAAAAAAAGAAGTGTAAGAGGTGCAAATGATAATTCAATTTTATGTTTTCTATAGATGAAAGTGTGCAAATTTTTGTTGATGGAGCTTAAACAACCTCTGAGCAGCCAATAAGAAAAGAACACGCCCCCATGCAAAGTCACACTATCGCATGGGACGTCTGCAGAAGTGCAGGGCAGGAAGCTCTGATGCAGCAAGTGTTAAAGATATGTGAAAGATATGTAGTTGAAAAGTGTGAATTCATTGTAAATGGCTGTGTCTGTAATAACCGCATCCTGTTTAAAATACAATGAATATTAAAGGCGACAGGTTGGAGTTTAGGCCTTGTAAGCTTATTTTAACCCTTTAATGCGATATGTATCATATTTGATACCCAGGGTTCCTGAAATGCATCTGAGAGCTTTTGCATCATTCAATGATAAAATTTGGCTAAAAGCCCTGTTGCACACAATCAGATATACCTGGAAAAAGCAGGTGACTACACAACAATTATTTTGACTTATCACAATGTAATAATTGATAGATATACAAAAATTTTTCCTGTTGAATTTCTTCCCAGATTACATATACATCCGAGGATGCTTCTCCTTAATTCACCTTAAGTGAATGTAGCCTTGGCCAGGAGGAATTGATGTCATCAGGTGGCATCCACCGTTCACCGGCTGTTTCGACCCTCAGCCACAACAGCCTCCCGGTGGTGGGTCGGCAGTGGTGGCCAAGTCACTGCCCCTCTCCTCCTCCTGGCTTCCAGCTAACCTCCTCCCTCCTCTCCATAACCAGCACGAGGCTCTTTCCGCTGCCTCCCCCAACCTTTCTTTCCCTCCCTCCCAGTCCGATGGCTGTGAACATTCTCCACACTGGGCAGGGAACCCTCGACAGGGAACAGCCATGCCTGCCATCCCTTCTCCCTACACTCATGCAGAAGGTCCTGATACTTTGCGCTTTTCCTTTCAAACGCCTGTTCTCTCCCCTCTTCCCATGGGACAGTAAGTTCGATGAGGATGATCTTCTTCGCTTCTTCCGACCACAGTACCACATCCGGCCTCAGGGTTGTCTGGACAACCTGTGGGAACTTCAGCCTTCCCCCCAGGTTGACCTTTATTTCCCAGGATTGGGCCTTTTTTGTTAAAGGGTCAGATAAAGACTCCAGATTTAAAAATTGACAACTTTATCTCTTTTTTATTGGAGCAGGCTTTAAAGGGTTAACCTGGATTGACTGAGTGCACTGAGGCCAAATGACTGTTAATATTTGTTGCTTAAAAAGTTGCAGCTGCAGTGGTAGTTGAGAATGATTTTCAGCTGGTGAGTGTTTGTGTGTTTTGTGAGGACCCACTGCTCCTAAAGAGGCCCATGAGTACAACTGCTTTTTTTCAGGTTAGGTTGATGTGTAAATACATACAGTTTAAGTTGATGATTAGGCATTTACTGGTAACGATTAGGTTTAGGGTTAGGTCATAAAAATGAATGAAAAAATAATTTAAAGTCAATGAAAAGTCCTTTTGAAGATGGAAAGACCTGATATGTATGTAATTGTGTTTGTTACTGTGGGTAAGTAAGCTGTCTTCAGTTCACTGGTTTCAAAACTTCCTCTCAGTATCTCGCTGAGTCATTGCCCTGTCAGGCAGGCATGTCGGGCAAGAATTACTTATGCCTTCTGAATGGGGATACAGACAGAAAATTTATCAAATTAGGGTCACATTCAAGAGGAAGAAATAGTATTTGTGTCGGTTACCAGAATGAACAAGATCTTAATTGACAGACTTCTCTAAAACATGAATACAAATACAATTTGAATATTAAATAAATGTAGGAACCCAAGAATGTGTTACAAAATGTGCATCAGAAAGTCTATGCTTCCAAATAGCTGTTTTGTGAGTCTTCATCTCTGCTTTTTCTTGTTTACCTGAGTGTGCACAAATGCAAGACTTCAGTGGGGATCTGTCGTGGCACTTTTGCTATGTACAGCAAGAAAGTCCGGAGTTGGAATTTGCCAAGAGTTTAATTGCATTTAGATATAGAGTGTATGTGCTTGCTTGGTTGTGTGTCCTGGGTTGCCTTATAATGATGTGAAATTACCATGTGTAGTTTTGGTTCTATCTTACTTCCTTTCTTTTTCAGTTGCTTTGCGTTTTAGCAGCTTATGTGTGAATATTTTTGTTCAGAAGTATTTTTAGTGTGTAGAAATCCACAAACCAAATATTGACCCACTAACTACTGTAACACTTTGAGCATATCTGTTTGGTTCACTTTGACTGCACATGCTTTAGTGTAATGATTCATTATTTGTGTTATTTTCAGTGAATCCTTGTTGCTACTACCCTTGTCAGAACAGAGGTGTGTGCGTGCGGTTTGGTACACACAACTACAAGTGTGACTGCACCCACACAGGATTCTATGGAGAAAACTGCACCATTCGTAAGAGCAAAACATTTTTTTCATCCGATATTCCCGACACAATTAGCTGCTCAACAATGTTTACTGAAGTAGATCTCTTGGTTTATTATCAGCTTGCCTGCTATCTCTGACGGTGCTTTTTAATAAGAGTCTTACATTTGCTGGTCTTTGCTGCCTAGCGGAGTTTCGGACCCGAATCTACCTGATGCTGAAGCCCAGTCCCGCAGCGGTCCATTTCCTCCTGACTCATTTCGAGTGGTTCTGGAACATTGTCAACAACTCTTTCCTGCGAGACACCTTCATGAGATTAGTGCTCACCGGTAAGTTAAGCCGTCACGGCCCTTCAGTCTTTAAACACAATCAGACGGAGATAGATAAAACCTTTTTCCTTCTTTACTTCAAATGTATTTTTGTTATATTGATTAGCTTTATTCAATTATGTACTTTATTCATTTATGATTTTTTTTTTCTTCTCCTGCTGTCCGGAAACAGAGTTTAATTGTTATTCATTTAGTTTTTGGTTTTAACTTAGTCTCTGCAAGTTCATCTGCTCTCAGATATCTTCATTCCATATTGCTGGTTTATTTTTGTATTATTTTTTTCCCATACAAACTTCAGTTCACTTTGGACGGTGGACTGAGTTTGTGGAACTTTTTGTGTTTGCATTATCAAACATCCTTCCTTTTGCAGCTCTGGCGTCCGTTGTGCAATCATTTGGGTCCTCCGCATTTCCACCTTGCAGGATTAGTCTGATTGAGTCACTGTTGTCCAGCGTTATTTAATCTGGGTCTGCAAATGTGTGATGTCATGTGTTAACATAACCCATCTATCATGGGCAGTTAATTACAGCCAGGCGGAAAAACTTAAATATTTAAGTATATTTTGTTTTTTATTTAGATATGTTCATACAATTATCCTATGCTTGTGGCTCCAGAAAAGAAAGAGGTTTAACTGCACTTAGAACATGAAAATTTTTCTTTGTTTTACTAATTTAATAGAATATCTCAACAAAGCTGGGTTTTCTAGCTTAAGTAAAATAGTTAGTCTTAGTTTTAAAAGCCCGTTTCAAGTCAAGGGTTTTTACAGAGGGGCTCACATTTTGCTCAAACATCCTCTGATAGCCAGCTAGCGGCATGTTGTAGAGTATCCCCAAGAAAATAGGATGCTTTCAGTCTAAGCTTTACAGTTACCATGATATTCTTAGCCTGAATCCTTTTTGGTTTATTCCCAATGTGTCCAAAGTATTGATTTTTTAAATAATTTATAGTCAAACTTCTTCTTTAACTTTCGGCAACACAGTGAGGGACTATCTGGGCTTTTTTCTTTTAATGTTTTTTATGTTCTCCTTGTGCAGGCTTAGGGTTTGCTCCAGGTACTCCCCTACCTTATCCCACAGTCCCAAATTAGGCTATTCAACTTCAGTCTCCAAAAGCCACTGTCCCACAGGTTTTAGGTGCACTTCTGGTTAAACACACAAAAATACAATGAATGTATTATTACCGAGCCTCTGCAGGACAGACTTTTATGCAAAGGATGCATTAACACATTCAGGTGTGTTGGAGCAGGGATGCATTGAAACATTGTTAGATTAAATCCCCTGCCCAAAAACATTTATGTTAAGATAATTAGTCACATAAGTGTGGGTTGGCCTTTAGGGCCCTGTGATGTGCTGGTAAGCTCTTTAGGATGTAGCTTGGATTTCACAAACTTCCTGCTTGAAATAGGTGTTCAAATAATCCATCAACAGGGGTTTGAATAAAACTCAAATCAAAAGTTTCTATTTTATACTTGACTAAGCTCATCTAACAGGTGAACTAACAACATACAATATTTTTGTTGTGAAGTTTTAAGGCAGCTTTTTCAACTAAAACTATTACACAAATAACAAAGTTCAACTCAATACAATACAAGGTAAAAGTAAATTCCAAACCTTGCAAATCATCCTGTGCTTTTCCTGACATTCAACCATTATCTTCTTGCTGATTGCCGTGTTTTCTTGTCCTGCTTTCGTCCTTTTACATGGCACTGTCGTCAAAAATGTAGAGCCTCAGTTCCTTTTCTCCTCTATGTTTCCAGAGTTTTTGTGACATTGAAAAACGTTGAAAACACATAAGCATCAAACTTATCCCCATTTTGATTACAGTCAGAAATGAGCTTATTCCCAGCCCTCCCACTTACAACACAAAGTACGGATACATCAGCTGGGAGTCCTACTCCAACCTTTCTTACTACACTCGCCTCCTCCCTCCTATACCTGAAGACTGCCCTTTACCAATGGGAACTAAAGGTGAGGCCTATACAACTTCAGACAAAATAGGTACTCAAATTAGGTCCTAAACTGATCATTCCTCCACAGGTAAAGCGGTTCTTCCTGACCCCAAAGAGTTTAGTGAGAGATATTTTAAAAGGAGGAAATTCAGGCCAGATCCCCAGGGAACCAATCTGATGTTTGCTTTCATGGCTCAACACTTCACCCATCAGTTCTTCAAGACAAGTTCTAAAGTTAACACCGGCTTCACCAAGGCTCTGGGACATGGGGTGAGATACATTAGCTGTCTGTTTTTTTCAAGAGTCATGTGACATCAGAATTTCAGTGAAGCAAAAAGTGCAAATATAAATCTGGCTATGGTTAAATTTTGTTGAGTTTAATGTGTGATCTTAAAACAACTAGGTAGATGCGAGTAACATATATGGAGAAGAACTGGAAAGGCAGCATCAACTACGGCTTCATAAAGATGGAAAGCTAAAATATCAGGTATCAGTTTTATTGTAATATTTTTTTTTAAATGTTATTTATTTATTTATTTATTTATTGGACCAGTTAAATTAGACTTTAGATGGTCTTCAATCGGTTTTACTATAACATTATTTGCAAGGAATCATTCTGTATTTTTCCGCTTAAGAAATATCAGATAATTCAGCGCTCAGATACTTCCTGCTCAATTTTTAATAGATAAAGTTTGCTTTAAAATGATTTCAACATCTAAAAATGTAATTTGGTTTCCGCCAACGTATTTATCTTTTGCATCATTATTTATTTTCTTGTCGTCATTTATGCTAATTTATTTTATTTTAGAATTAGAACAAACAAAGCCCTGCTCAATTATGCTGATATTTTTCAAACCGGGCTGCACAGAGGGGGAGTTACACTGTCACCTTCAGCAAGAAGGTCTTACTTTATGGAGTTTGCATGTTCTCCCTGTGCATGTGTGTTTTTTGTCTCCCTGGGTATTCTGGCTTCCTCACACAGACCAGAAACGTAGCTGTCAGGTCAATTTGTATCTCTATTGTTCTATTTTTCGAAACTGGAAACACAAGGAACGCGAGAGGTAAACTAACATAGTCTAAATACAAACTGTAATAAACAGGTTTAATAACACAAAAATGTAAGTTACAAACATAAGTCACAAGCAAAACTTAAGGTTCTGAGGAACATAGCAGTAATTGTATTCTTAAGTGAAATAATTATTTATAATTAGAAAAAAAAGGTTTAACCTGTAATGGTTATTTGTGCAAGAAAGCATAATAAATGCTTTAGATGAACATATTTTTGAAACCAACAGTTTATCACTCCCCCTCCTGTAAAAGTTGCTTCAAGGGTGTCGAAAAGAGCATCAATATCCTGTTACTTGTTGACTTCCTTGAATGATAAAGGGTCAAGAAAATGAAAATTGTGGTTGAACACCAAGTTTTTCAACTGTGTTAACTGAAATACGTTATCTTAACTTATAATTTTTGTTTAGGAGGGACCTCTTTATCTGAAAAGCCCTCGGCCTTTTCTGGTGAAACACTAAAGATATGTGATCATTTAAAGCATTCATCGGGACACAGGAAATGTAACTCGATAGAAGCGTTTGCATGTAAATTGACGTGAAATCTTCACGGTTGACCTTCCGCAGCTGATCAACGGGGAGATGTATCCTCCAACAGTTTCTGAAGTCCCGGTGCAGATGGTGTACCCTGAAGGTTTCCCTCCTGAACAGCGTCTCGCCATCGGCCAGGAAGTGTTCGGACTCGTGCCGGGCCTCACCGTGTACGCCACCGTCTGGCTGAGGGAGCACAACAGAGTGTGTGACGTCCTGAAGGGAGAACATCCAACCTGGGATGATGAGCAGCTTTTCCAGACAGCCAGACTTATCATTATTGGTGAGCTTGACATACATTTTAAAATATCGGTTTTACGTTTGATTCTGGTTTATAACTTTTAACTTCTTTTATCACTGGAGTGGGTTGAATGAAATACAGAAGAAAATGTTGTAAAATCCAATACTGCAAAAGTATTGTTTTTTTACTTTGATTGGGACTGGATTTCTATCCCTCTATAAGTACAATCACTCTCGACCAGATATTAGACTTGAAACAACTGAACAAATATTAAAGAATAAGAATGTAAAGTCAACAAACATTTTTTTAAACTGACAAACATCTTGGCCGGATTTGTACGTTTTTATAGCCACATCTCAATGTTTAATATTTCAACTTGCAAACAGCTCTCTAAATGACATTCAGTGCTTTTGATTAAACTATTTTTTTTTTCTAATTTAATTAATAACCGTTTGTTTAGTGTAAGTTTATAGAATGGCATTTCATGTGACTATATGTACTATTTAAAAATGGTCACTCACTGTCTATTATCTATCTGTATCATAAAGAAAGTTGATCTAAAGGCAATAAATATTATTGGTAAATGTATTTTATGTGCAGGTTTGATGATTTGACTTAAATATTCCTTTTTAAATCATAACAATTACAATAACTAGTACAATAAGAAGTAGAGGTACACTACAGTATGTGTGGGAGGAGTCAATATTTTTTGAAACTGAGACAAAAGTTTTATCAGGGATTTAGGTTTTAGGTCAAGATTTTAAGCTATACATTTTTTTTCTGTCCTTTATATTAAAGGTGTTTTGCTGCATATGCCTTAAGGTGCAAACCATAAATATTACTGTGTTCTGCAGGTATTTAAAAGTTTATTCTAATTCCTGTTTGAGCCCTAAAAGTATTTCCCATCGTTAACTTTCCTAATACTTGATTGCTATTTACTTCCCAGGTGAGATCATCAACATTATAATAGAGGAGTATGTTCAGCACCTGAGCGGATACTACCTGAAGCTGAAGTACGACCCCTCCCTGCTCTTCGGCGTGCGTTTCCAGTATACTAATCGCATTGCCCTGGAGTTTTCGTATCTCTACCGCTGGCACCCACTCATGCCGGACAGCTTTCTCATTGACGGAGATGAAATCCCGTACTCCCAGTTTTTATACAACACCTCCATCCTGACGCATTACGGCGTAGAAAAGTTGGTGGACGCTTTCTCTCGACAGCCGGCAGGACAGGTAGAAAACTAACAGATATGATAGTGTTCAAGAGTCGTGATGACAATGCAAGGTGTGAAGCTGCATGAAATATTCAATAGGTAATTAAAAACAAAAAACAAAAAACGATGAGTTGCAATTCCAGTTCATTAAATGAATTTGTATGTGTTTGGATTTTTACTTGGCTACACAAACGATTATCTGTTCCTCCAATGTGTCCAGACAGACATGATGAAATGCTCAGTTTTTGTCAGTTTTTTCAAAGCTCTTACCACATTTCGTGTAGTAAAGGTCTCGTGTGAAATTGAACTGACAAACACGCAACCAGTAGGAAAGCGAAACAAAAAAGATGGAAACTAGTAATATATTTACATACTTATTTGTATATTTTATTGGAAATTTAGGTTCAGTTCCAGCATTTACTTTTTTTTTGGTACAGCTTTGTCCACATCCCACCTTTTGACTGTTTATATAATATTTATACAGTATATTTTTTGTCCACAGTGCCTTGTTAAAATCCTCCATTGTGTCGAAATGTGTTGTATATTTTCCTTTCCTGGAGTCATTTGTTTTAATTTAAAGGTGTACTTGGACAACCTGTGATGCTGGGAAATTTAAAAACCCTCTTTATCGTCTGCTCTTATTCGAAGATTTTCGATCAAATCTTCCTTAGTCCTAACAAAGAGAAAACAAAAATTTTCCCATGTAGATCATAACCAGGACTATCTTTCAGCTCCTTTGGAGTTACTGTCAGTTTCTTTACAGCTCTGTTAGCTTTTTATTTCTCTCTCTTGAAAACGTTTTGTAGAGTCCTTCAGTTTCTGAAGAGTTGTTCCTTATTACAGATGATTTTCCTTCCTGTATCACAATGCGTAAGTTGTCGGTGATTTCTTGTAGCTTTTGCCTGACGGATACCTAAAGAATGTTTTTTATCTAATATAAAACTCCAGCCTTAAACAGCAGCTAATAGGTAAGGACATTTTGTCAGTGGTTTCTTTGTTATACCTTAGTTATGGAAGATGTTGGCCTGTAATCTACTCTTCTGAGCAGTTTTTCCTGAAATTAGTCTTTCTAGGTAAGGAGGTTGAGGTTATACAAGCAAAAAGACTCATCAAATTATTGTTTTTTTTTTAATCTCTGGTTGAAGTTTCTCACCTAAAATGTTATTCAACTCTGAGAATTTTGTTTATTTTTTATGTGCATAAATGCAACATGGACTTATACCTGCAAAGCAATCCTCTGTATATCGCTCATCTTGAGTATTTCTTGAGTTAATGAGTGGGAAACTCATGTAAACCACACGGATGGTAGAAATTGCAACATTAGGCGTTTTTAAACCACAAAGCTGCTGCTTATCTTACCAAATGGACATCAAAAATAAGCTCCTCTTAAACTTCCTGAATTGTTTTCTGCTGATATCTCTACTTTAAGCAACAGTGGAGCTTCATTTCCTTTATTTGTAATCTAAATTAAAAAGGCGACTCGCCTCTCGTCTTTCAGATCGGCGGAGGTCACAATATTCACCATGCGGTGCTCGGCGTGGGAGAAGCAGTCATGAGAGAGTCCAGAGCTGCACGCCTGCAACCTTTCAATCAATACAGAAAAAGGTTTAACCTGAAGCCCTACACGTCCTTTTATGAGCTAACTGGTAAGCTGGGGAAAATGTAAACAAAATAAAAAATAAAAAAAAATTTATTTGCGATTTATATATATATAGTTACAAAGTAAGTTGATGATTGTAAGTATTTTAATGAAATTGCTGACCGAAAGTGGCCTCTACGATTTTAGGCTTAGTAGCCTATTGTAGACCTGTAGAATATTAAACACATAAAAATGTAAGAAAGCTTAAACCTTTCTTACTGGTTTGGTCTTTGAATTTTTGTTTCATAAAAACATATATGTAGATTTTAAATCTTAGATGCTTGTCTGTGGCGTCACATTTTAACATGGATCTTTGGTTATTAACCTCACCTTCCCTCTGACTTTGGTTAGTGTCAAGATAAGCTTGTATCCTTGTTTCCCATGTATTTTATATTGTATTATTATTATTATTGCTTTCAATAAACTCCTAGATTTAGTCACATAGTCATTTTCTTCAAGAAGTTATCTCCCGCATTGACAACTGGACCAAACTTGTTTTCCAGCTATAAATGTTGGCAACAACAACCGAAACATGCCTTTATTTGTGTCTTACAATGATTAGAACTGTCATTGTTGTTTTTAATCATCTGCTATCTGTTTGAAGATACCATGAAAACTGATTGATGCAGTGTCTGAAAGTCATATAAAATACGGTGCACCACATTCTGCTGCATAATTGATCAACTTTACCAAAATTATATCTTCATTTTCATACCTTCTCAGATATTCCACCTAGTCAGACAACTAGGAAAAAATAACATATTTCAACATGTCAGAAAATGGATTCAAACTTTAAAATAATTAACTAATCATAACCTCTGTTTTATTTTCTGCAAACAGGTGACAAAGAAACAGCTCGAGGTTTAGAGGAGCTCTGTGGCGACATAGACGCGCTGGAGTTTTATCCCGGCCTCATGCTGGAAAAAGCACGTTCCAACTCTATATTTGGAGAGAGCATAGTTGAAATGGGTGCCCCGTTCTCCCTGAAAGGTCTTCTGGGAAACCCAATCAACTCCCCCGAGTACTGGAAGCCCAGCACCTTCGGAGGCGAGACCGGTTTCAACATCATAAAAACGTCTACTCTGAAGAAACTGGTGTGTTTGAACACCAAGTGGTGTCCGTACGTGGATTTCCATGTCCCACGAAATGAGGAGGAGTCGAACCTGAGGAAATCGTCCACTGAACTTTAATGAACCACAGTCTACTAAAAACATTGGTTGATTTTTACTTAAAGTGTTTGTTTCGTTCGTTTATTCCTTTTCATTCAGTGACATCCTGAGCATTAACCAGGCCTAACACCTAAAAATACATCTCAGAAATTTTTTTCTAATCACATCTTGTAGTTTATGTGTCAACTGATGCCAATTAAAGCAATATCCCAAAATCTGACGTGTACTATAATGTTCATATATATTAATATATATACATATATACATATTGTTTTCCTGACTTAATGTGACGTTATGTGCTGAACAAATTGGATCTCAACAAATTTAAAAATTATCGAAAAAGCAGTTCAGTAAGGAGAAATAATATTGTGTACTACTTTTTCAGTATGATTATTTTTCTGTTTCCAGACAATGAAAACATAAATTGTGAGTTCTTAAAAGGGGAGAGTATTACATTAAAATAATAAAGGACATGTTATTAGAAAATTGTAGACATTGGAAAAAGATCACCGTGTTGAAGTTGTTACCAGAAGTTAGTTTTAATGTCACAGGCGGGCCTGATCGGTACACATATTATACCTTAATGATATATAATTTTATATGATCAGATTTAAAAAAGTTGTTATTGTGACGATGCTTCCATACTTTAGACACAAGAAAATAAAAATGAATTCAACAGCATTTAGTAGACTCTCAATCTGATATCTTTTCATGTCCCTCTCCCATAAAGACAAGATTAATGAAGTGGACAGCTATTTACTGTCTTGCCTCAGGTTGCCCCACCCTCAGCTTTGGATCTCTGCAGCACCTCAGGGTTAACCATGTCTTGACTTCTTCTCTGAATAAAAATTTCCTGGTTTGAGCTTTCAGTTTAGGTGGACATGAAAATTTTTGTTGAATGGACTCCATTCACTAATTAGATAAGATCTCAAAGCAACTGGTTCCACTGGAAATATGCAGAGTATTTTTTTTAAATACACTATTGGAGCAAGGTGGACGAAAAATGACAACGGTGGCTTTGTTGGAGCTTGTGTTTAAAATGTAGTTACTATTTTACTTGGCCCATCCATTTTTTATTAGCCCTGATTGAAAAGCAATTTCTGGAACTTGTTTTATGTGAAAGCAAAGTCACAAGTTCTTTGTTTGGTAAAAGAAACAAAACAAGAAAGCAATGCAGTCAAAGCACACTTGATAAAATGTTGGTGAGGCATTTGAAACAATAAAATACGTCCAAAATTAAGAGTTTTGCTAAAAACAAAATATATTTGTTTTTAAATTTTTTATTGCCTGATGTTAAATATCTGTCTTCTCATTGGTTTTGCCAGTCTTCTCTTCTTTTTTCACTTTTAACATCTGTCTAAATAATAAAGCACAGTAGATTAATGTTAATTAACTTCTCTACAAAGATGATTTGTATAAAGCAAACTGCAGCTTTATACGCATTATGTATAATGTTTTACCACCATATGACACAAATAGTGTAAAAAATGTATTTCAATTATTTTCATCATTCGCCGTTTTCATGTTAACACCTTTACATGCCAGTAAAAAAGATCTTTTAAGACCTGTTATCGCTAAAGGAGCTAAGCTAAATGTTATCACCATTTACAGCATCTCTTTACTTTGATGAGGTTAGTGGATATCTTTTATTGCAGCACTGCTGGGAGAAGATGATAATAAAAAATAGGGATTTTTTTCTTTTATTCGTCAGCTCGACAACCCAGACTTTTCTTTTCTGATTTTATGTTCGGTTGAATTTCAGTGTTCCACTTGCACGGCCAGACTTGTAGCCTAATTATGTACTCTGTTGTTTTTTTGTTATTGAACCTCATAAGCCGCTTTTCACATAAAACATTCAGTGAAAACGTTGGGTAAGAAGTCTGTGTTTATTGACAGTGACCCTCCTTTGGTAAACAAATATTTCTTTTAACAGTCAAATACCTGGATTTAAATAATGAGAGGAAATAAATTAAAAGTCCTTGGCTGTTTGCTAAACATAAAACATTTAAAAGATTTTACATTGAGCTGTGTACAAATATGCCATAAAAATCAACACAAAGCTAGTGTAACAAAACTGGTTGACGCACACATTTTCATCTCTGTTTTTCATTTGCAGACTGATCTGTAAAAGAAAACAGGATATTTATGGCAAAAACTGAAACCCCAAAGCAATTTTTACTCACTAAAAATATGCGATCCAATTAGGTGTTTTACCTTTTTTCAAATTTTGTTCCAATTATTGTTCGGATTCACTTACGTCAACTTGTTCATGTAAAGTTCACCACAGTATATAATCTAAATAAGACCAGATGTGCCCTTGTACAAGGATAGTTATACTTCACTTGAGAATATAAAATACATCATATAAACATTTTCATACATCACCGGGAAAAACAAGTTTACAAAGAAGTATTCAAGCAAATCAGTCATGTTCGAGGAATATGGAGTCTTATTAACACAGAGAATTAAAAGCTTTCACAGTGCTGTGGACAAACGTTAGCCCCTCATTCATTTCTTTCTTTTTTAGATACATTTTTGTCACATTTAAACGTTAAAAAAAGGGCATAGCAAAATACAAATTTTCAAATGGGGGAAGGAAGTACCGGCAGGTCGCATCCAGTCTGTAACTTGAAGCAATAAATCTGGATGAGCATTTGTTAGTAGCTCTATTTTGTGGAACGGATCAATACAACACAAACCCAATCAAAATTAACTAACAATGTATTATGATGTGTTTGGGAGTGCAAGAGTCCTTGTACACGGAGATGGCAGCATAACAAAAGTCACAGAAAATACAATCACATTCTTGTCAAGCCAATAAAACTATTTATAGCTGGTGTACAGTATATCTTTAAGAAATAGAGAAAACCCCAAACACAGGATCTAAAAGAGACACCATCCTTTAGATTACCATCATGTGTTGTTATCTACAGTTTCTGTGGATCCTATTGGTTGATGATATAACTGCATTTACGTCAGAACATGTCAGAATGTGTTATCATGGTGTGGTTGTTTTTTTAGGATTCTTCTAGAAGTTGTACTTTGGAACGAGAATTTGAAGAAAAAAATAAACAGAGTCCAAAACAAAAGCTTGAACATAGTTAAGTTAGTCAGAGCAACTGCGATGTCAACAAATTGAGTGTGCTTATGGAAAAAAACCTGACACTGTTGCTCAACATATAACTTTACAACAAGTCACTCTCTCAGCTTCAAACAGTTCTTTCATGCCAAATGCATTTGCTCACATTTCTTCCTTGATGCTCTTGATCCTCGACTGCCTGGGCGACCGTTTCATCTAAAGCTACTTACTTTGATGCAACCTAGAAGTTGATCGATCATCGCTCTCCTGGTTGTTAAACAACGGAGGACTAAACAACGGTGCAGTCACAGAGCTTGAGCTCGAGTTGATGTGAGCGCTGCCGCCTACCGACGTGGAAGCGGAGGCTGCCGGATAGACCTGGACATCAATGGCAACAGACGTGAGGCCCAAAGTGACATGGTGCGAGACGAGCAGCGGGGGGCTGCCATGTGAGATGCTGAGGCTGTGGTGGAAGGGGGCAGCACACTGTTCTGCTCTGCGCAGCGTCAGCGAGGAGCGCAGAGCTTCCCCACATCTGGAGGGTGGGGATGGAGACGGTGATGCAGAATGAGAGGGTAAAGAGGAAGGAGGCGGGAGGCCATCCTGACACGGGCTGCGGCTCTCCCCCGTGATGCTCGGCCAGTCCTCAGAGCACTGCAGCTGGATGCTGGGCTGAGACAAGCTGCATCTCTTGTCCTCCTCCGGAGATGAGTCAATCTGAGAAAAGAGTTCAAAGATATCACGATGCCCAGACAATAAATAAGAATAAAGAAAATATTGATGACTTTGTTCGTTTCCAGATTCATAAGATTAATTTCAAATTTATTTAAGACCTTTGTGTCAACAACGGGTTCAGGATGAGTCTCCACAGTGAGTGAGTAGTGTTCCCGCGTGGGCTGGGTGTCCTCTCGAATCTCCTCAAATGTTGGCTCCATCTGTACGATGACCAGGCTGGGTCCTGGAGGTCGGGCGCGCGTATCGGACGTATTGGGGCTCTGCTCGATCACTGTGACAGAGTCATCATCCTCAAAAGCTCTGTACAACGCACACAAATGCCTGGTGTTTACACACATGTAGTCTTACTAGGACCTTATGTATATTTTTTTGCTCGGAAGTGCAAAATGCACCTGTTTTCATAAGTGTGGCCTGCATCTTGGTGATCAGCATGTCTTTTTGGGATGCCAAGATTCCTTTGAGCTGCAAAACAACGTTAGCATTCTATAAAAAAACAGTATTTTATGAAGTTTACTTAAAAGCTAAACTTCACAGTTAATGTTGGTAAAATAGAATAGGAAAAAAAAAAATGACACTAGAGATAAAAATGTTGGTATTGAGCTAAATTAATGATTTGCTGATGGAGAGATTTAATTTTATTAAAATATGTTGTAAAATATGTTTCTTCCTTAAATGACATTATGTTAGTTAAAGTTAAATTATAAAACAAGTAGTGGTTGTATTTAAGTTGTTTACATATTAGTAAAGAAAAACTCCATTTAGATTGTTTTAGGATGAATAAACTAAGATGCCTAATCAGATTTAGTTTCTTGAAAATAATCATGGCAAATCTAAGGCCAGTAGGCTCCAGATTTATACGGGCTTTGTCTCATAAAACTACTTTTTCAGGGACACATTTTACAGACTATCGTTTCTTCCACACCAGTAACACATTGATTTTGTCGCTTACTCTAAATACAAATGTAAAACAGATAGATCCCGATCTGGGGATACTGGGTTCCTGCATGTTTTTCAAATAACTAACACATCAATGTGTTTTAAATATGATCGTACACCTTCAATGGCTTTCTGCTAATGATTTAACCTTTTTGGCCAAAAATCAAAAGAGCAATCTTTAAAAAGAAAAGCTTTTGGTCAGGCCACTCAGAATTTAAAGTAATGTCTGACCTGCTCGACCTGGAGGCAGAGGATCGTTCTTCTGGACCACTGAATAGAAGGTAACGGTGATGAAAATGAAAGCCAGGGATGTGCCCACTCCAACCACAATGGGGATGTCATGCTTCTCGAGCGCCGGCAGCCATGATGGGGACTGTTGTGTTCCCCTGAGAGAAAACACAGATTACAACCTTGCTAGTAATCTTTGAAAACTGCCTTGGGTCGAAGGTACTTTAGTCTTTCTAAAAGTCTTTTAAGGATTTCTTTTCGGCTGCTCTTACGATCCTATTTTACGCTTACCGTGTTTTGTGGTGTGTGCCTGAAAATAGATGGATCCTAACTGGGATTGTTCATAAAATTAGTTACAGAGAAAACAAGAGCCAGTTTTTTTAGACCATCTCAAATGATCAAAAGAATTTGGAAAGAAAACTACAAAGAAATTATACATATATATTTTTTACCTTGTTTAACTTACATAGGACCATTGCTGGTCATTGGGGACTGGGAGGTGTTCCTCTTTTTCCAGTCTGTGACCTCTGTGCTGTTGGGTGTTCGATCTCCTTGTGTAGCATTTAACAGGTTCAACCAGTAGACACGGCTGATGTTTTCGGGGCCAGATACTGGGTGGAGCTGTTGAGATGATCCAGGTTTCAACGATGTTACCAAAAGTTGATCGTCTAACTGAGACTCTGTGATTAAAGGAGGCGGAAGTTCCATTGGGGGGATCTCAAGATGAAACTTTGGGAGAAAACTCATTGGTGTGACAGATGGGTCAGGATACGGGAAATTGGTTTGCTTAGTTGGAGAAATTTGGGAAGAAGCCTCTTTTTCGGAGAGGATGTGCTTTTGGCGGAAAGAATGGGTTTTTAAATGATAAGATGTAACTTTCACTAAATCAGAAGGTCGAATGTCATTTTGGTAAACAGAACTCTGTGTTGGCATCGGAGTATCGGACCCCGTCACATCACTCACCATATTGATATTTTGATTCACTGGAGACTCATTATTTTGGTCGGATTGGTGAAACGGACGCGATGATGTGGATGTCTGACTCTGACTTTGAGCAGGCTGATAATGAAGGGTCAGATCAAATACGTCTCCGGAGGCCGGCGCAGATGAACTTCGTGTCACAGGAGGACGACTAGGTGAAATCAAGTGTGAATCTTTTTTCAGTGGGAGTTGAGAGTTGAGATCTCCTGATTGGAAATTTGGATGTGGAGGAGGGGGCAATATGGGAGGCTGCATCTGTGAGACAAACAGCTGGGTTGGGTGGATCACTTCCTGCGAGGTCTGGCCAAACCTTGATGATGTCTTAAACTCAGTTATGAATTTTCTTGAAAAAGCTGGCGGTGTGGTTGTGCTGCTGCAACTGATACCTGAAACCCCCCCACCCCCCCACGCCCAAAACAATAAGTTAGTGTTTCTCCTTTGTTGATGTGTCAATTTAAAAAAGTACTTGTCTTTCATTAATTTACATGTTTGTTTTATCCTCACAATTATTTTAGACTGGTTGCAAACAATAAAGATAGAAAAAAATTATTCAAAATGAGATTGTGACCTGGTTGTTTAGGGATGTCAAAATAATCTGAAACAATCTAATTATTATTCATCCGTGATTGTTAAAAGGATCTCAATCAAACATGACGTCACGGTTTTTAAACGTTTTTAATTTGACTTATAATCAGTTCTCACCCAGTTCAACCAGTGATAGTTGGTATTGTGTCTCACACATTGTTGGTGTCATATTATCAGGAAGGTCCAGGGTTCAAATCCCCGCTCGAAGGTTTAAATGTCCTCCCCGTATCAGGCTACCCCAGCTTCTATCTACCATTTGAAAACATATTTCAGGTTAACTTGCTAGTCCGGACTGCTTTAGAAGTAGAAGTTGCAAGATTTTATTGTTATGTGATTCTGTGGTGCTCAGTCAAAGACCGGTGATCTTTATCCTATTGACCAACAGAGTTTTGCGGCAACCCTCTTTGACCCCTCTGGGATTGGCTATTTTTGTTTATGGACATTTCGATTTCTATTTATTAAATTGCTCAGGGTCACAGGAGGCTAGAGTCTCTCCAAACTGCATCTTATCAATTCTTTGTCATAAAAAGTAATGGTTATTCTGAGCGTTTAAAGCAAACGTTGTTTGGTTGTGATTCACATTTTTAATTTGAACAGCCTTTGGGCTAAGAGTTTAAATCATTTAAAGAAAAGCGTGATTGCTGCAACACAATTATCACACATTGGATATTTTATTTCAAAGCCATCGCAAAGGCAAAGGACACAAGCAACTATGTGTTCCCCTGATGAATTTAAATTTAAATTAATCCCAAATACATATTTTCAAGCAATGGAAGACAGGTTTATTTTAAGATGTATTTTGTATCAATGAGTTGCAATGTTTTTACTGATTGTTTTCATACATTCAATCAATACAGTTGTGCAACACGTACTAAAAGAGTCGTAAGTGCTTTCCAATGACTTTGGCTTGAAATAATTGTAACAAATAAGGTGAAAAATAGAAAAACTTTCCATCCAAGCATGTGCTTTAACTTGAAGCAAAGTTTTAAAGTCACAATATAGATATTTGACACTCAGAAGTTAAAACAACACAAGCCATGAATCAAGCAAAAGTTCAAAAAAAAGTGAATGCTATAGAGCTGATGGGAGAGTTGTAACTTTTCTGTAAATACATACATGTTGCAATTTTTTGCTGTGCGAGCACAAGGGAATGATGGGCTGGTTTAAGGTTCTGCTCGACTGAAGATCCCGTCCGCTCAGAAACATGCTGGTCTTGGCCAATATTAGTACTCTTAAAAAAAAAATATATATACATATATATACATATATTTAATCAGAATTTCACTAGATGCTGAAATATCAGTAAACACAGTTGTATGTTGACGAAAGACCACAAGTGTTGGGTGTTATGATTATAAAGGATGGAATGTCACCACCTATGAAGCTTTTTCGTGAAGATTATTGGTGAAAATACATAGAACCTTGACTGAAATAATGTATGGAAAGCAAATAAACACTCTGCACAATGATTTTCACAAAGCCATTGAGAAAAAATGTTCAAATCCTTACTCACAGCAGACACAACCAGACTTGTCTGCGTCCTTCTATCAGCAGGACGAGCTTCAGCTTAGCAACAAAAACAGCATGTGAATCAATCATTTCACAGAAAAACAGGTAAACAGATCTGAAATCATCCTTTATGTCTTGTCTTCTATGTGATTGCCAACTCATCTAACAGGCTTTTCTATGGAATTCGGGTAATTTCTGTGCTGATTTAAAGATATCTAAAGACTTTGAAAAACTTTCAGTCACTTGTAGGCTTGATTTGATTTTAAGTCACGCATTTATCAGTAAACATTTACTGAGATGTCTTGATTAACCCACCTGTGACAGTGAGGATCGTACGTCTCAGGTGTCGTCCGGCTCTGTTCTCAGCGGCACATGTGTATTCCCCTGCATCCGAATACTGTGCTCTGGAAATGTGCAGTGCACCATCGTCTATGCACATCATGAATAAAGCAGAACTGACTTATAGTTACATTTATGCTGAATGTAAAGATTGTCCTGTGCACATCCAAATCTCACCATCAACGTGTATGGCATCAGTGCGGCCTATGGGAGACTGCGTGTCCGCTCTGATCCAGCTGTATGTGATGGGTGGAATTCCCACTGCTCTGCAGGGAAGGACCACTGATCCCCCAAAGATGCTGCTCACCATGCTTTTATACGTCACAATTATTGGGCTAACTGGAAAAAAGAAAAGGAACACATAAAAATCTAAACAACAAAAAGTATAAGTAAAATAAGCAGAATTTACCCAACAAAACAGCGATTCAACAAAAACTGAAATTATAGAAACCGTCAAAGCTTATTAATAAAATTACAGTGATGACCGGCTATTTATCCATATTTAATACAGACAGATTATATCCTTAGTATGTAATGATAAAAGAAGGTATTAAACAACTGTTAAAATATTTTGAGAAAGCTTTTTCTGCATTTGATGAGTACTTGTAATAATTAAATGATATTAAACTGCTTGATAATATATATTTCTGCATAAATAGTCAACCACTGGGCTAGAGAAATCTTATTCAGATTCTTGTTAAATAATAAAGTTAAGCCAAATTTAAACTTTTTCTTTTTTTTTTTTCTTACATGAAATGATTCTGCTTCAACAGAAAATAATTTTACTTATAAGGTTTTTACAAAACTCTGGTTCATCCTGGTCTTTACCTCATGATTTGGTTTGATGCATCACAACAAAATCGTCAATGTAGACTTGTCTTTGACCAAAGAATGTACATTAGATAAAAATGCAACAGGTGTTAGATTAGAAAAGGTGTTACCGGCAACTCTCAGCAGGGCTGTGCTGTGGCTTTTTCCCAGGATGTTGGAGGCCTCACACACGTAGGCCGCCTCATCATAGATCCTGACCGACTGGATGTATAAAGTGGAATTTCTCTGTCTGAATAAGAAGGACATGAATTATTTTAATCCAGAGTTAAGTCCTTTGGAATCTTAGTGTAAATGTAACTTTCTTGTCGTTTTTTCAGGTGGTCTTTATTAGTGTTTCTCCAATACTATTAATAGTCTATTTTGAAGTTTTTCTTTTCCTTTGGCTGACTACTGACTTTCTGATCAGTCCTTACATCTGAATCCCACAGATTGTGTGTTTTTTTCTGGGGGATTTATTTACCCTCGGCATCTACCAAAGAATAAAAGAGATTATCCAGGCATTTACCGAAAAAAGCGCTTTCATTGGGAGGCAGAACTTTTAGTGAAGATTTTTATAGTTTTATAGTGAAGATTTGGGTGGAACATTAGTGAAGGACGGGTGCCAAAATATTTAGGATAAGAACATTTCCTCTGGATAATTTGTATGACGTTTTCTAAATTTTATTTACTTAATGTGAGATTAGATTTACTTTACACAATGATGTGTAGATTATGTCTGTTTTATGGTGTATTATTATTATATTGGTACACTGAATTAAAACTGCAGAAAAATAAGTAAAAGAAAGTCTAAGGTCTTGTAAGTACAAAATGTATTTTTAGCTTTAAACCTCTTTACTGATCATATTTTCTGTTTAACTGTGATGGATTCAAAAGATGTTTGCATTCAAACCTTTTTAGAGAAAAAAAACAGTAAGTCCTGCTCAAATAAATTATTTAAGACTTCGAACTATTAATGTTGAATTGATCTAGGTTCTGGACCACAGATAAAAACAACAAAAATTATAACTATTTCCTCTTTTAGGACTAATTCAACTGAATATATTTTATGTTTATTCATTCTATTTTTAAGTTTGGGGGGGGGGTTGTTTTTATTTGTTTGTTTCACAGTGCACTTGCTGTAAAAAATTTTACATGCTTCATAAATATGGCTGTAGCTAGCAGAATAAAACCAGATTGGGGACGTTTAGTTATGTCTCCTTTTGTCAAAATGTATATTTATATCTATGAAACAATTATTGGTTTTGGTTCATATAACAGAAAATCACTGATTTATTATGATTTTTTTTTTCCTCTACCCCACACTCTCAACACCCTTAGAAAGTTTGAATGAGGCACAAGACAAATGTTTGATTTCAGAACTGGATGCAAAGAAAGGGAAAATCAGCCAAAGCCTAAATAGCACAAACTGAAAAAAAAGGTTTTAACATCTTGTGAAAACAAGAAATTCATGTTCTACAAAACAGTAAAATAAAAGATGTACCCCAGTGCAATCTTTCCTCCTGTTTGCTTTGAGTGGCCTCTTTTGATCCAGCTGATGGAGGGCAGAGGATGACCGGACACCTCACACTCTATCACTGCTTGGGCTCCCACAGGAACCGTCAACACTGTTGGCCACAATTTCACCGAAGGAGGGGCTGTGAGAAGAGAGAGACGAATCAAAGCTTTAACTAACCAAAAAAATAATAATTTAAAAAGATTTTTTTTATGCGGTTTTGAGTCATTCGCTCACCCAACACTGTCAGAGTTGCTCTTCTAGAGGTGAGGAATCTTTGGAGGTGGGTGTTGGAAGCCCTGCAAAAGTAGCTGCCACCATGATCCTCCTGGATGCTAAAATAAATGTATATTAAAACAGCCTGTTATACAAAATAATTCCTTTTTTTATTTTAAATTCATTAAGGTTTGCAAATATATGTGTTTTTCAGGGAGAGACCTGTGAAAGAAGAGGTCCCCACTGGGTAGCGCAGTCATGTTTATGGTTGGAGAGAGAGGCTGGTTGCTTTTGAACCAGGACACCTCAGCTTCTGGCCGACTGTATGGAGGTCTGCAGGTGAGCGTGACATTTTCTCCTCTCCTAACAGTCAGGCTTGTGGGCTCCTGCACAAAACTCCAATCCATATCTAAAAACAAATGCAAGATGCATGCACAAAATGCGATAGTACTTGCTTTTTTAAATATTTCAAGCTAAAGAAAGGTTGATTGAAGACAAACAGGTCATGTAAGAGAGTGCAAAGTACCGGCTAGAAAAAGGAAAGCTGACTGTGACTTGATAGTCTCTTTCTGGTTTGATGCTTCGCAGTGATACAAGCCTTCATGCTTCTTTGTCACATTTCTGAAAGAAACATGAAGAAACCTTAACGTAGCCATTAAAAACTCAAGTCCAGAGGAAAAAGTTCAGGTTTTTTCGAGTAAATGTAATAATATTTCTTTAATATATGCAGAGGCTGATTGTGTGGTAACCAAAAAAGTCACTAGATGAACATAAAGATATTTGAATTTTCATCAGGGTAGAGACCAGATCAAAAAACCTGTACATTTCGTCAGCTTCTTCTTCCACAAGTTACACAACGTAATCCCGAGCATTAAGATCCAATGCCATCCCTAATCTTTCATTTTAACACACAAATTAAAATCTGCTGGAGGGAAAATGCTTTTCCTATGTTTATACAACAACTCCTCATTCTCACTGTTAAGCATTATAGACAATCCTGTTTGATTGTTTTTCTTCGCAGAAATGTGATTTTGTTTGAATTTGATAAATTTTTTATCTCTTTAAATACTATTGAGCAATTTCTTTTGCAACATAAGCTTTTTTTATCTAGGAAAATTTATCAATGAATGTGTGTATAGTGCCATATGAATTCGTAGGTAAAATGTCTTATGCAACAATAATACAGTAGCTTGCTAGGACAGAAGAAAATTAGTATTGCTGCTTTTCTGGAGCGAGTCTGACCTTAGTACGAGCAGCTGTCCATTGTTCCGGAGGCTGAATGAGGACGAGCAGCTCGACACGCCGCAGCCGTCTTTGAACCAGTGCACCAAGGGAACAGGGAAGCCACGGACAGTGCATCGCATGGAGACCTCAGTTCCCATAGTAACCGTGATGTTGTCAGGTGCCTGGATGATCTTCAGACTCAGAGGATCGCCTGTCAGACAAGAGTTTTTGAGTTACTCAACAAGTGACGGTCAATAGCCTCATATAATAGATTATTAAGATGTTTGTCTCACCTTCAACTGTTAGTTTAGCTGGTTTACTCCTCTTGCTGATGTTCAGGAAAGAGTTATGTGTGACACAAACATACATCCCATCATCCTGTAATGTTACGTTTAAAAGGTGCAGTGTGCCTGAAGTTTTCTTCTGTTGACCTCCTCCATATTCCCCCTTAACAATAAATCATACAAACACAAATTCATGAAACGATCATCAGTCGTTTGGTTTGTAATCATTTTAAAGAAGCTTTAAAGCTTGTTAATGCCAACACAGCCAAGCTGCTCTGTTGCACTAAAGGAATTTTGGTGCAGAACTAATATTATTCCTGAATTTTTTTGTTTTTTTTAAATACAGAACAATCCAATGAAACCATCAATTCCTTTAAACTGCAGGAAATAATCTTAAATTCATTATGAGAAGAACAAGACAAAAAGAAAAAGTTAGAA
>JAVLVB010000124.1:3515814-3550710 GCA_032876305.1 Orestias chungarensis | reverse complement strand
TATATATATATATTGTTAGCTGAACCAAATCTAGAGCTGTAACTTAAAAGGCTTACATGGTGAGGAGCGATAAGGGTTTGTGTCTTGGAGGTTTTTGGGGAGAGCTAAAGCCTCGATGATCTTGTTGTAATCGAGTATTCTCTCGTAAACTTTGGTGTCTCCAGCTGAAAGAAAACCGAACGAAAAATAATATTTAAAAAAAAAGAAATACTTCATGCACAACCTAAACAAAACAAACAGACTATTGATTGAAACCCTGGATTCATACACTAGGGAATAAAATAAACTGCAACTCGAAAAGTTCCTCCAATTACAACAAAATTATTATTTTATTATTTCAATATATAAAGTCAAATTAAGGTTATTACCACGTATATATGCTTTTTACAACCTAATGGACATTTTAAAAAAAAAGTAAATAATAAATATATATCTATTGAGTGTAAATATAAACTACAGCAGCTCACAACAGAATTAATATAATAATGAAACATTTCAATGTATCAGTTCTGAAAAAAGAAAAATGTGGAACCACAAACTGGTTCCAAATGATTTTTAGTTGAAGAAATCTATCTACAGAATAAAGGTTATAGATACCCAGGAAAGACATTATTCAAAGGCAACTCCCAAACATATATTCATAAAATACAAACAGAATCATAGTTTTAGTTCTGCAGGACCGAAGCGCTGCCTTTGACACAACTGACCATCTGATCTCATTACAGAGGCAAGAAGACTAGGCAGGAATCCCTGGTATGTTCTTAAAGTGGTTCAACTCCTATCTTGAAGCCAGAAATGACTTCACTTACAATGGAAACTGTGTCTCTTAGCAAATGGTTATGACCTGCGGGGCTCCTTGGACCACTACAGTTCAATTTTCACATGCTCCCATTAGACTAGCTATATTGTATCCTACCCCCACTGTGCAGAAAGCACTCCAATTGATAAGATTGTTTTATTGTCATACCAGTTTTGCATTGGCATGTATGCGGTACAAAGTTTTAACTCAGATGCCAGTTCAGGTCAAATAAACCAAATGCCCAAATATAGATGGAGAAACACACAGATAATTAAGTCCTCATTGTTTTTTTAAAATAAGGCTTAACCCTAGGAGTTTAAGATACTAAATCAGATCTGCGTATCATTGACAGAAGGAGAACATAGACTTGTAGATTTATTGTGTCACAGTACTACACAGACCAGTGTGTGGATGCAAAATTATTTTCCACAACCTCCGACAAAACTAAAATGATTGTCAGAGGCCCAGAGAAACAAAAGGAAACTATAATTAGTCGACTAAACTCTGTCTTAAACCTAAAGACCAGGTTGGGAATCTAGGGATAGTATTGGATGAGAACCTCAGCTTTGACAGCCAAATTAAACCAATAACATCAGTGGATTTTTACTATTTAAAGTAATTAACAGATTAATATATCATTTTTCTCCTTTGGCTTGATTTCGCTCAGAAAACTTTAAAGCAGCTTTGCTTGTGTCTTCATGCTCTGGCGCCAAGGTAAATGTTAGATCGATATGAACCTCAGCTAAGATCTTTAAAACATTAAGAGTGTATAAGCACGTAATGTATTGTCTAGGTTCCTGTGAATATGCGTTATTTCCTTTTTTGATAACTTCATTTTGCTAGAAACATTATTAAAAAACTAAATACAGTTTAAAATCCCATTGTGTTTCTGACTTCATGAGAGAGATCGATAAGAGAAAGTGGTTCTTCAGTGAACCTTGGTATATTGTTAATATTGGTTAGTATTGTTTCAGTAGGTTATAAGTAAGCCATCTTACACCATTGGCACAAAGACATCTACTCACACGTAAAGTGGGATGTTATGAAGAGGAAGGAAGTTCCGAAAAAGGTAAAGGTGACCCCTACAGCTCCTTTAGTCTTGATCTGAGAGATGATCCTGGTTGTGACTGTGGCATGCTCCACCTCTGTTGAAAGCAAAACAAAATTTTAAAAAATCACATTAAATTTAACAATAAGAAAAACTCGCAATTAAAAAGCAACATTGATAAAAAGTGAGTGGAAATGTTAATTGTACCAGTTGGAATGTTTCACAGGGCTTCTGTAGTTTTCAGTAAAATAAATGGAACAATTTCTCTGACCCTTCTAATTTAAATTTAAATGTACATAATGTTTGACCTATAAATTCACTTGTTTTTCCGCAGTCAACAGTTATAAAGAAGGGTTTTAATCGAACATCTTGTTACGCATGCACCCTCCACATACAGGGGTAGATAATATGTAAGGCTGCAAAATAACTTCAATAAAAATTCCCCTAAAAAAATACTGTTTTATCAGATGTTATCCACATCTAACAAGACACAAAACAACTAAATACTGGCAGCCACTTGTCTCTAAAATGAAAAGTGAGCAACAGAAAAAACAACGACTGAACAAACATACACCTATGAACATTTGTATCTGTATTCAAATCATCGTTATTGGGAATCTGGATGTATATTTTAAGGGACAAAATTATTATAAATGATATTTTTTTTTTCAATTTATTAACCTACATTGTCAAATGTGAAAGCCTGCTGGATTGTTTGCTTATATCTACTTAATAATTCGTAAATTTATTTACCATCAAACGAAAATCTCTGATGATCTCTTGCATTTAAATGTTCATCTGGGCCGTAAAAACTTAAGAAATACAGCAATATTAGAGAACAGACCTGAACAGAACCACATGAGGTCTCTCCTAATAAATACGGTAAGGTAGAGAACACCATGCGATGCGGTGTAAAGCATAACATAGTGCGGTCCCAGAGTTTCTTGAAGACAGATCTCCCACTCCCTTCTGCAAGGAAACATGCATATAACTTAGTTCGACGAGCAAATACACCATAATAACCGTCTAAATGAATGTACCTGTCAGGGCAGCCCTCCTGAACCCCGATGACGTAAAAATCTTGTGCAAATTCGGAGTCCGTGGGAAGGAGGAGATCATTCAAGTTTGCTGGAAGGAACTGAGGATGGCGTGTGTTTGGTTATGACCCACATTAAAAGTGTGTGTGAGACGCTGCAGGGTCCCTGCTACCTTCTCTCCCTGCATGTTCCACGTGACGACGTAGACGCCCACTCTTCTATCGGGGAAGTGTCGGTCCAGCTCCTCGGCCCCGAGCAAGGCGCCGCTTCCCAGCATGCTGCCCTCCAGGAAACTCCTGGAAGGGAACAAAGTTAGCATCACAGTTTCTGTCTAATGTAAAAAAAAAATGTAAAAAAAATCTTCTGACACAAAAAAACCCTCGAGGTAATTGCTGACGAGAGAAAACGTATTCAGGGCTGCAAGCCTATGACCCGTTTTGTTCTTCACGTCTATCAGAAACAAGGCTGAGCAAGCATCTTCCCTGATCAGAGCTAATCCCCTTTCAAAGAGTTGCACCCCTCCTCCTCCTGAAGATGTTAGCAAAAAATCTATTTCTAGAGCCTAAAGTTACAGTCAGAAAGCTACAGAAAACCTCTTTTATTCTCCAAATGGCTTTTCCTTGAAACAACTGACTAGTAGAAGACCACTAGAAGACCCTTCAACGACATTCAGTAGCGACTAACTTTAGGGTGCGATACGATTACCATAACATTACTATCAACAGAAACAATATTGTTTTTTAGGGCCCATACTGATATCTGATACTAATATTACGGTTTTGGGTAATAACTGAAGTATAGTAATACTACACATATTTTTAGATTCTTTTGACACTTTGTAAAGATGAACACACCGCTGACACTGCCTCCCTGCTTCTATTAAACACTTCACAAACCAGGCATCCATGGCCTCACCATCACTATCACGATTACAGGGGCGGAGACATACCAATTAACCACCATCCTTCCCCTCTAGAAACGCAAACAGTAAAAACAAGGCAATAAATATCAGTTGTTAACATCAGTCTGTTTCAGACGACACATACTGATCCTTTATAAAGTGACAAAGGTACAGAATCAATGATCCTGCAGCGTCTTCCATCGTTTTGTTGTGCTGTTTCCGGAAGAGTGAATGCTGCAATGACTCAATTCAATTTGCTGGTTTTCTTAGATTGAAAACTTTTCTTAATTTATCTTTAACATAATTAGGAATTAAATGATTTTTCTTGTAAAGTGCCTCAGGACAAAATGTGTTGTAAGTTGCTGCTATATAAATTAACTGAATTGAAGTGAATCTTTAAACAACCTCTATTGGGTTTAAATAAATATTTATTGAATATAATATTTCATGACTTCTGTTTAGCCACTAAAATACTCAAAAAGCAATCATTATCTAAAGGTGCAGTTACACTCTGAATAGTAAGCTCTACAAACGCCCAGTCAACCGTTAATCTGAGCGCACTTACACGGTGTCCTAAGTCTACTTTACCTGTTTCTTACGTCCTGCGGTCTGATGGGGCTTAGAACACTGTAGATGGACTTTATGGAGTTGACCGAGGCACTGTCTGACCCCATGTTCTCCAGAAGCTGGCTGTCGCTCAGGTTCCTGTGGAGTCTCTCACCACCCTTCTCTCTGAGCGACATGCCATAATCCAAACAATCCCCGTCAATCCTATTAGCTGCCCTTAAAGTGGCTGACGCAAAGTTTTTGTCCAGAGCGGGCAGAGGCCCTGTTCGCTGCACCGGAGAGAGACGCGTATTGGCGGATCTCCCCAGATGGTCTCCCGGGACGCTCTGCTGGCTGGGCAGCCTCCTCTCATGCTCCACATGCATGTTCCTCCTGTCCTGGGAGACCGGAGATCCCACAGTGAACGTAGAGAGAGGTCCGGTGTTCGAGTTCTGCTCATTTCTTGGTGATATTCGGTCATCTTTTAGAGAGTCAGTGGAGGAGCCCGTCTCTGCTCTGTCACTCAGACTCTCCTGGCTGCTTTTTAGCTTTCTGGTCCTCACATTCTCTTCCGCGGACACACTTTTACCAAACCTGGAGAGTTTAGGTAGTGAGGGGGGGCGAGGAAGGTGGACTGGGATTTCCCGTTCAGGACATGGAGCGTTACTGCTCTTCTTGGTAGATTTTACATCAACTGGGGGGATTTTAGGGGTTCTGCTTTCAATTTCTCCATAGTCTCCTTTATCCGGAGCTTTGAAAGGGCGGTTGAGAGTACAATCCTCTCCATTCTCAGTCATCCTTCCTTCATGTCTGAAGCAAGCTGTGGTGAGCTGGATGAAGGTTTTTCATTGCTGCTAAAACGGCTGCAAAGAAACAATAGACATCTCAGTAAAATGAGCGGCTCATGGTCCTGATGTTGTGTCTTTATAGGAACTTGTTTGGTCTACATGCATAGTACTGTGCGTGGCAGCAAACTAACCTCAGACATCACGATTCTCCACCATGCATTTCTTTGGTAAACACAGGGAAGCAGGTCTGGGTAGACGATGCACACCAATCCTGGAAGAAGACACGTTAGAGGATGCAAAAGAGTTTAGAGAGGGTCAAGAATTCATCATCCGGTAGAACAAGGATAACAAGCATGGGCATACATCCACAGCGACGCTGGAGAGGTTTAGATCAGGGCTCCCCCAACTCAACAGATCCTCTCCCGTAACTTTAAGAAGCATCAATGCACCTTAATAAACCAAACAGTCATAATACCAACAGTTATAGATAGCAACTACAAACTAACACAATATGTCTGAATGACCTCCTTATAATAACGACCAATTAAAGATTTACAAGATGCAAGAATTAAATTTGGTCTGAGGTTTTTCTTTGTTTCTGTTTGCATTGAAGAATATATAATACGGGCCTCCATGTTGTAGATATTATAACTGGAAACTGGGCATGAATCGAAGTGAGTTCACAGGAGCTTACACACTTTTGCTCCTATAAATAAATTAAACACAAATGACAAAAAAAGGATTAGTATCTTTTGCTGCTCTTGCTATGCTAAATGTATCTAAGATGTTATTGTCTTGGTTGGTGTCACTATAAATGCCACATATAGAGGTCAAAAACCTCAAACGTTGAACTCAAATCAGTTCAAGGGGCAGCATTAGCGAACACCGTTAGCCATCTTCCTTTACGAAAAATAGTAGTTGTTTTTTTATAGATAAATGACCATTTTTACACTCCTTTAAACCAGAGAGTCACAATAAAGCCACAGTTTTTCTTTTGCCTACGTTATGTTTCCTGGGTAGCTGTTCTGTTGTAGTTATCGGTGTTACATGCTAGCTAAATAGCAGGATTACAATCTAGCCATCTGAGCTACATAACCAGCTAAATTCAGACTATTTTGTCCCCCGCCGCATTAAAACGTAGGTGCTATGTTGTTGTTTTAGCTTATTTATCTAAATCAAAGTGGTGCTAAAGTTTTTTGTTTTTACCTTGAGTGAACTGTCAACATCAGTGTAGCGGTTTTAAAATTAGCTCCCTAGCTACTTCCCTAGCAACGCTCAACAACATGGATTCTGTTGCCAAGAAGACAGAAGAGAAAAAATTGGATTCGTGCCACAGCGCCCCCCCTTGGTCAGTTTCTTATTACTTATTTTCACTCTTGTAAACTTAAAAATTAAATTACCGAAATAAAAACATCTTTAAAATCTGGATCATTAGTCTGACAAAAATATTAAGCTTTAGGCATATTTTGTTATTTGAAAAGCTGAAATGGAAATAGTACAAATAATTAAGGATTTATAAAAATAATTAAAACTCACAATATTTAATATATTTGTGTTTTAAAAAACAGGGTAAATCTGGAGACAATATGCAGTTTTTTATAGATGAGGTTCTGCGAACTTTTGCTTTTAGTTCAGCTAACGAAAAATCTAGTTTAGAGCAGCAGAACTGATATGAACTTTTTGAAAAACAAAAACTTATAACAATCTGCTTTTGGAGATGTGTCATCATCACTGAAGAATATGCATTTTATTTAATTTTGGGTTTTTTTATATAAAGAAAAGCATACAACCGTTGCAGAAAGACGATAAATATAACGTTGTCTATGCTGATTTATCTTGAAAATAATATCAAACATCTAGTTTCTAACCTAATGACAAGAAAAGCAGATCTTAAACACTGGTTCCTGTAACTTTTATTTAATTACCTTTTGTTATAAATTAAGTATTTTTGATTTATTGTTAGATTTTAGTGTAATTAAGTTTGCAGAAAGTTCAGTAAAATAACCCTTCAAAAAACAGCTAAAATCTGCATTTGTTGTATCTTAATTTAAAAATATTAGCTGTTTCTTTTTGTTTTTACCCATGGTATTATGAGTCATTGTGGACGGTCCAAAGAGCCAAAGCCAAAGGAATGCTTACTTTTGGTTTACAGTGTCTCTTTAACCTCCAATAAACATATTGGGCTCAAATACAAATAACATCAAAAAAACATAGCTTGTGTACAAACAGAATGTCTCACATTAATGTGACGTTTTAGTTGTCCCTGTGTTAGTTGCGTTTTTAGTTGAAATGTCTTTTCTTTATTCAGTGAAGTGAGAGCAGAAATACACCATAATGAAATGAAATTAAATTCACTCAAGTAAAAGTAAAGTTAATCCTAAAACTACAGTGTTTCCAAAATACTTAAATCAAGTGTAACTGAGTAAATTGAAGTAGTTACTATTCACCCCTGCTTGCAGTAGATATCAAGTTGAAATTTAAGACTAAGTCCAAAAATGTAAAATCACTGTATACCCATGAAAACACTAAAAGAAAGGAACAATTACTATGGACCAATAAACAAAACACGCTTTTAAAAACCTATATTTTCTAAAAGCAGAGAACTATGTAGAAAATAATATTGACTTCCTTTTTTTAATCAGTCGCACTGATTTAAATATCCTACTTGTTTAATTACCTGAAGCAAAACAATTATTCTAAAACTAATTCTACTATTCCATGGGGAATCGTGACATTTTTAGAATGAAATAATAAATCCCAGATTCGCAAACAACAAAACTTTTCCTTCTCCCTTAATGAATACAGTGACCAGTTATGAATAATATACGTTAAAGAAAATTATAATATAATTTTATGGTTTTCTTTTAAATGTCTGCCAATGACTCTGTGAGAATAAATGTTTAAATCTATTTAGGATTTTTTTTTTTAATGCTTTTTTTATGACTTTCTAAGCCAAGTACTGTGGTAATAGATCACACTTCGAAAAAATGTTTATGCCATAAAATAATTTTGTTAACATTTATATATTTCCAGCAAGTTTGAAACACAAAAACTTGAATATTTTGCTTTTTAAATTAAACAACAGCCCTTTAAGCCAGTTTATAATTGTCCATTATTTATTTCTATTTACCGCCTTTTAAATTTGTACACATTTAATGTTAAACTGTTTATTTTTTTGTGGAAAATCCCTCTCACGTCACTTAATTTATTACCTCTTTGTACATGTTTTATAAAATCGGTTTTCCAACTGTAACAGTAAAATAATTTTTATTTTACACTTAATTACACTTAAATATTTACTTACTTTGGTTATTATCATTATCGTTAGCTCTTTTCCGTTTTTTCTTTTAAATTGTATTACCTTTTAACTCGATCACAGAGACTTTTCACATGCTTCACAACATTTCAAAGGGATTTACTGTGCAAAGCACATTACATAAGGAAAAACAAAAGGGGAAAATCGTTGTTGCTGACAGCGGGAATGGACAATGTCAAGGTGTGACCAACGATTGTTAACCCTGTCAACCTTCCTGTGACCCCACCATCCCCCACATACACACATGTCACGAGAAACAGCTACTGAATGGACCCCTGAGCTCACTGGCCCCCCGGGAATGTTAACAAACCTTGCGTATTCTGCGTTTTTCTATGGCGTTGTTGCTGGCTCAGGGTGTTTGGACAAAAGGGGCAGTCTTTGGGTCAAGTATAAAAGGATAGGGCTAAGCCAGGTAAGGCACAGTTTGATGCAAGAGCAAGAACAACAACAGCTCCCACAGCAGCAAAAGCCAACTGACCGCCAAAATGACCTCCCCCGGAATGAACACGATGAGCAAGGTGAGTCTCACATTGTTTAATACAGTTTTTTTTTGTTTTTTTTACAAAAATATACCAAACTTTAGCTTACCAACACTGTTTCTGTTTCAGGTTGTCTTCTACGAGGACAGGAACTTCCAGGGTCGCTCCTATGAGTGCATGAGCGACTGCCCTGACATGTCCTCCTACCTGAGCAAGTGCCACTCCTGCAGGGTGGAGAGAGGCTGCTTTATGATGTACGACCGCACCAACTACATGGGGAACCAGTACTTCATGAAGAGGGGAGAGTACTCCGACTACATGAGCATGTTCGGCATGAGCGACTGCATCAGGTCTTGCCGCATGATCCCCATGGTAACTAATAAATCCCACACTCACATTACAACCACTTGACATTAGTGGAAGATGCAGAGTTTAACCCTCTCGTTGTGTTGGCGCCACAGTACAGAGGATCCTACAGGATGAGGATCTACGAGAGGGAGAACTTCGGTGGCCAGATGTACGAGATGATGGATGACTGCGACAGCATCATGGACCGCTACCGCATGTCCAACTGCATGTCCTGCAACGTGATGGACGGCCACTGGCTGATGTACGAGCAGCCCCATTACAGAGGCAGGATGATGTACATGAGGCCCGGCGAGTACAGGAACTTCTCCAACATGGGCTCGAGCGGTACGAGGTTCATGAGCATGAGGCGCATCACCGACTCCTACTACTAAACTCTCTTTGCACTGAATAAAACTGTCATAAACTAAACTGCCGCTGGGTTTGAGTTATTGGTTATGAGTCTCATCTATACCTATTAAACCCTTTGAGATTTTATTACATTACAGCCTCAAACTTGAAGAAATTATGTCGGGATTTTATGCGAAAGTCTAAAACAAAGTGAACTGTGAAGTGGAAGAGAAATTATACCTGGCCTTTGAAAAATAAGTGATATGTAAATGTCAGGGATGCATATATTTAGCTCCCTTTACTGTGATATTACATAAACCACTTGACATCTTGCATCACTTAATCAACAAACGTAGTCCGGCTGTGTGAAAGATAGTCATAGCATAAATTAAACTGTTTGATTAAATTCAAGAAGATACAATTGTGGAGCTTAATGACTGTTGTTAGGAAGAGAAGGACAACCAGTTATTAGATTTGAGGGAAAATTACTTCCAGCCAGGTTTGCTGCTTCCCTTAATGCATAAAATCATGATTCAAAAAACTGCTTATGGTTTTAACTACCATCTTTGTCTAATTTAGTATGCTTGCTAGTCTGAAACATAAAGCGTGACAAATAAAAAGTATGTAAAAGACATATATTATTTCTATTATCAAGGGAAAATCCAAATAGTCTTAATGTTTTCGGAGTATTTTTTAAAGGTGGCTTTATGGCAAGAATAACTTAAGTAAATCTAGCAATTCAGACCGTTTTGCATTTCTCATGGTTTTTGTGTCATCAAAACTCAGTTAAATGTCCCAAAAAGCTGCTTGATTAAGAGATGTTGTCCAGGAAAGTAAATAAGTAGCATAGATTTGTTTGTTTGTTTAGGTTTTTTTTATAAAGTAAAAAATTTTGAGCGGTAGGACTTGTAAAAGTGTTTGAATTGATTATATTTATATAGCTCAAATTCACAAGGAATAAATTCACATGAAAACAACTTAGCGCAATTCAAGCCCAAACAATTTATTTAGTTATTTATTTTTACATTCAAATTCTTTGAGTCTCATCAGTTTCCTCAAAATATATTAACTTTCTTGTTAAGTTCAATTGTTTAATCATAATTTTTTCAGATCTTTGGAATCCGAGAAAAATTTACTGTGGAAGACAAAATCTGAAAAAAACAAAAGAAAAAGAAAATTTAAAAAATTTAAATATTTCAAACCTGCGCTTCAATATGTGACCAATAGGGGGAGACCTATCGAAAGAATTGCCATTTCAAAGAACCCTGGGTGGAAAATCCCTCTTTCGTCATTTGATTTATTACATCTTTGTCTTAATACCTTATACTTTGAGGTTGGTTTTCATACCTTTTCTAGTGTTCATTGTTATGCCAGTGAATCGTGGTCCCACTTGGAGTAAAACTAACAATAAACCAAGGAGGTCCAAAGAAAAACTCCAACAGAGTTTTAGCAAACCTTTCTCAGCACCTTGCAGTCTGCTCACAGGATGAGCTTTCTTAGATAGCCATACATGGGCATGTTGACAGCCGTTTTGCATGTCCTCCACTTCTTTGCTACTTGCAAAACAAACAAATTTTGAGATAATTTTACATTCACTGCTAAATTTGAAGGAGCCCTAAAGCAGCTCTTTATATTTCAGGACAATCGTTCTGCCTATTTTTTCACTATTAATGTAATTATTTTCATTAAATTTCCCTGCTTTTTCAAAATGTATGTTTGATACTTATATGGCCAGATGTGTTAGGAAAATGCAGACTTAGTGACACTTATGTGTGGAAAATCATGTTTTAATTCACACACAAGAAAAAGCTGAAATGTAAAAAGAAAAACATGCATCCGTTTTTGCAAACAAGCGCTGCAGCTGCCTTCCTATTATAATAAAAGAACCAAACACAGAGCTGGAGAAGGTTTAGTTTGAATTTAAAAGGAAATACAACTGTTATGTCTGTAGAGTTTGCGCATAAACTCCCTTTTTACACACCAAATAGTGCAATAGCTTCGATTCTGCTATATCCTCAGTGTTTAGTTTGGCTTTACTGCTGCTCAGTTGTTGAAGGTATAAATATTAATGTTGGACTACCTGAGTTTCACTCTGTTGTGCTCTCAGTAGCAATAACAGATAAATGAGCTTCAATCAATGTGCAAACAATTGTCCAAGAGGAAATAAACTTTTAAAACTTTTTTTAAGTTATTTGTTTAACATCTATGAATGTATGTATAATTGAGTAGAAACTATTCTATGCCTTCAGACAACATGTGTTGTAAATTGGCACTATATAAATAAGCTGGGAAAAATATATAATGACTGAACTTAATACATAAAAAGCACTTCATTACAGATTTATATTATAACAGATCTGGTTTACATACTTAGCTCTCCAGATTTAGTTCAACCACTGAAGTTGTTAAATTTTAGAAACATCAGCACTCCTAAGAATGTGTTATTTAAGGTTAAACTGAATGTCTAACCATTTCTTATTTGTAATCTATGATTATAAAATTAACCCATGTCTTCAGCTAACTTTAGAGATGGAAAAGAAAGACAGGAGAACATGTCAACTAAAAAAGATGAATAACTGTTGGCCTCATTTAGTTAGAAAAAGATCAAATGTAAATGCAAAACATATGACAGGCAAGATTAGAATGAAATAGCCTTTTGTATCCTGCCTTACCATGACAAACAAAAAGTTTAATTTGTTTAGGTGTCTTAAGTTTGCTGCATGGAGTTTACAGGGAAACTGTTTTCAGATGAAACTAAAGTTCATCAGACACTAAGAATGAGGTGTGAAAGAAAGTAAATCATCTAAGCATTCATATTTCCAGCAGCTCTCTTGGGCCAGTGCTGCAGTGTAGGTGGTTCCAAACAGTGGCCAACAGGGGCCAGTGCCCCAGTAAAACTGATCCTGTCTCTGGCCAGTGTTGTGGTTCCTGTATGGAAAAGATACAACTCTCCTACAGGCAAAAGAATGTTATACATATATACAGCCGGGATGCCAACAATGGTGAAGGGCACTGTATAACAGACCATCAGCTACATTTACGGACCAATTTATCAAATATTTATTAGTTTTATCCTTTAAAGACAATACATTGTTTGTAAAAGACAGGTATTTGATTTCCCCTTGTGCTTCCAAGAACCATAAACATTTAAATATGTTTTATACAGAACTTTTAGAGACTTTTTTTCCTTTATATATACCTTTTTTTAATGCTTTTATCATATAGTTGTAACAGATGAAAAGCATCTAACTAATCGTGTCAGTGAGAAAAAGGAATGTTTTAGTTCTTCATCTAGCTAGTATAGCACGTTTGCTGGTAGTGTATTCAGGATTTATGATCTGGGGGTTAAATGCTATTTTCTGTTCGTTATTTTACAGATTTAGGGGGTAAAAGCACTGACAGAAGAATAAATATAAAGACAGTTTGACAAAAAATGAGAGTTTAGAAGCATTTTTAATTGTGAAGGACTCATAGGTAAAGGAACTCTTTGGAAGAATAAATCGTTCGTAGTAGATATTGAACAAACAATTACTGTCAACAGTACATTTGGGGATCACAAGAGTCAAGCTGGAAACAGGAGTTAAATTAGATGTTTAGCTATTACTTTATAGGGGCAAAGTTTGTCAGTATATTGGTTGCACACAAGTCTTGCAACAATGGTCTCAAACTGTCTTTATCAGTCCTTCAAAGAACCTCAAAATTGTTTTCTAATATTTAAGATACAATAAAAAGGCATTTAGGTACAAATCATTTCATATCTCATATTGTTTCATTCCTCAAAGGAGAATTTCATCATCTTAACTTTTTAACGTTCCCTCTCATTAATTTTCTTTTTTCCTCTTCCTCCAGAGAGCAGCCAATCCTGCGGCCGAGGCGGGAATCGATGTGCCGATACAAGATTCAGCCTAATGAGGATCAGAAATATCTTAATAAAGACCCGTAAACCACCACTTAATCCCTCATTACAGAATCATCTGCATTTTCTGGTCCTGCTCCATCCCGCCGCTGTGACGGCACATTCAGGACCAACGTTCCGCCTCGTCTTGTCTCTCACCCACGGCTACGGCTCTCTTTTTTCTCCCTACGGTGTCAGTTATATTTGATCTGCTCTCATTAGACTTGCAGACGAGATGAGCAGCAGGGCTTGAAAATAGTGCTTTTGTCTGCATTTCTATGCTATCTCTTGTCTGAAATGGAAAACGAGACATATGCTTAATGAGGAGGGAATGGACCAGGAAGCCGCTGTCCGACAGCGAGATAGGGAGGATATTGTGGAGAAGGTGCTTTGACCGATTACTGTTAAAAGGACACGCTTGCCAAGCAATCTCTCTGCTGGTAATTATGACTTATGAGAAATTACCCAGACGTGGGACAGATAGATAAATGCAGGCCGCAGAGAGATTCACGCAAGTATTATGATATAAGTTTACTCAAGTTCACAAAAGTGGTCACTTATCTGAACGAGAGCGATACATGACACAATTTATTTTGTTTAGATCGGCAAAACTTTAAATGCTGCTTCATATGCTGTTATACTAAACCAGGTTAACACGTGTAGGTTTTTAATATGGGTAATACAGTTATGCTGAGAAACGATATCTGCAATTTGCACTCAAAATATGCTTACTGACATTTGGACCTGAGCTTGTTTTGGATTGATTATCTGCCCGTCGTGGATTCAGCCTCCCTGATTGAACGTTTTGTACGTTCACCATTTCTTGTAAGTATAGCTGGAACTCTTACCAGCTTCGGACATTCTTAATTAGAAAACATCTAAAGCTTTGACCAAGTGATCTAAGAGCTTGTGTGAACAGCGATTTTTAAAGCAGCACTAGGTAATTTTTCAACCTTCATAAAATATTTTCATAACGTTTTTGATCATTTCGTCCATTATATGACACCTCTGTCATGGCCCAAGGGGGTCATGACAGAGGCACTTTGAGGAGGGTGGCAGGAACCCTACCACACAAAAATACTACACCTGTGCTGACTGCTTTACGACATACGTCACTTTCCTCGTTTCTTATTTTCAACATCATCATCTGACATTGTGTCGCCACAATTAGATTCATTACCTCATCGCTATTCATCCTTCACACAGCCATTGGAAACAAAAGTGTACTTCAATCCAACCGCAGGCAGCCAGGAGATCAGAATTTATATGATGCTATGCGCAAGTCCTCATGGGAAATGCAGTTTTGCTTCAGGGAAGACACTACCACTTTTGTCCACACTGGCCACCAAAAAAAACAACCAAAAACTGAAACTTCTTTAGTGTTGCTTTAAGTGACCCACAGATTCTCGGAAGGATTTAGGTCAATGTCACACTTGAGTATGAGCAAAACCATCTCTTGTTAGCTCCACCTGTAACGTTACCCATGTTCTCATTGATGCATAGTGGCGCGACCATCATGTTTTATAGCAAACCGAGGGCTCAATAGGATAACTTACTCCTAATGTAAGTATATAGCAAATATATTTCCAAAGAAAATAATACCCACATGCAAACAGAAAGATCACAGATAAGTCTGAAACAGAAATATATAATGAAGGGGAGAGAAATCTTTTTTTTTTTCCTTTAGGTGAATCTGAGAGACAATCCCTGATCCACAGGGTTGGATAATTAGCACCATGAAGGTATGGAGACGGCTGGCTTTTATCCTGTACTACCCCTGCTTCATCATTACTTTAGGTGCTAAGGTGAGTGGGAGTTTGAGGGGGATGAAACAAAACAAATAAAACTCATTAAAGGTGCCGGAGTGGATACAAATCCCCCCTCTGCAGTGTGCTGAGGCAGTGCAGAGGCATCATTAGCCGTGGTGAAAGGAGCCATCGTTATTCTGCCTGGATATGAACACAGATCAAAGCCTACTATAGTTCCCTGGCTTTTAACCTGAGGCGGGATTCTCAAAATCATAACTGTCTGTTTGGCAGCTTTTCCCCTTTTCCTGCCCATTTTCAGCCAGTGGAGTCAAAGAAAATCCCATTAAGAGCAAATTTGTAGAATACTACAAAAATAAAAAATCTATGTTAGAGCACCATTGGTTATTCTGTCTGCAAAGAGTTCATGTAATGTTAAGGGATCCTCCTAACATGGCAGAGGTAAGTATTGTCATATCCTTAAAACTGTATGGTTTCATATTAAAGCTTTAAAACAATCATTTACTGAAAGTTTCTTTATTTGGTTGAGCTGAATGATTAGAATATATATATATATATATATATATATATATATATATATATATATACTTTTAGGACACTTGCAAGTTAGGCGAATTATAAATTATCTGTATCTGATTTTACTCGATTTTGACATAATCTAAGATATTGTTTAGTTTAAACAACTAAGGTAAAAAAAAATTACGAACTAAAGTGATCCTCAGATTTGCATCTGCTGCTTTTAAGCTAATGCTTGGCAAGGTTTTGTTAATTTTGTAGCTAAATAAAACCAATACAGCTAGTACCTGAGAAAGCAACATAGATAATTTTGTTACGTCTTTAAAAATGGAATTGACTTAATTCTTTAGTTCCAATATTAAGAAACCCAGAAGATGTTGACATGTTTGGGGCAAATTCTTCCTTTTCAGATACGTAGCTAGATCAGGCAAACAAAGAAAACAATCCAACTTTAATTAGTAATTCTGTGAAAAAACACACTCCGCAAACTCTCTGCTATCACAACAAGCAGGCAAAGTGGTGAAGTGTCTCGGACAGGAGGACTGAGACCGACAAAGCAGGTGTTCGAAATGACAAAGTGCATATATTTCTACCTCTTGAGCCACTGCCACTGCAAATCAGTTTATGATTACATTAAAATATGAAAGCTGTTACTATCCTGCATAATTTTTGCTCAAACTTGCGCCTGTGAGCCGTTGGGTCTAATTTCAGTGACGTATTTCACATTAGAGTTATGTTTCTCTTTATGTTGGATGACCTCATTGCTCCCTGACAAAGTGATCTCTCTTGTTTGAATGAGTCCTGCACAGAAGAGCTGTTTTCTCCTCAGGGGAGCTCCGTTATCAAGCAATAAAACTGAGGAGGAACGTGTGCCAACAGATTTGCTCGCTGCAAATTGCACAACGTAGCATCTCCAGCTAACACAAGACAGGCCCAGCCACAGCCATGGACTAAATATTTATAATTATTACATTTACTGCATCTATATGTCGAAATCTCATTTTTACATCAAATGTATACGTAAAAGTCTGAATACTTGAGATAAATTATTTATCAGTTGATCAGTTAATTTCTCCTGGTGTTGATTACTCAAATTATTTAAAATCTACAAAGTCAAACCTTTATCCATGTTACTTCACAGCATTGCCAGGTTAACTTGTAACTTGTTTTGTGTCAATTTTTTTCTTTATGGGAATTGTGGCTCGTACCTCCTGACAAAACAAGTGTAGTTGAGAAACATTGGCAGGCTGCCTAACAGACCACAAAACACGTGTGCAGAAATGAATCTAAAAGTCGATCTTCATAGAAAAAGGAAGCCAACACTATAAAGTACATAACTCAGCAAAATATAGTGTTGTAGGAGTTTAAAAAGAAATGCTGTGAAATTAGTCCAAAATTTTCATAATATATCAAATTAATGATACATTTGGACTAAACACCATAAACCTAACTCCGCTTTATGCGGCTTATGGTGTCTCCTTTGCTCTTCTCAGCCATCACTACATGTTTGTTGTTTTAACCACATGTTCGTTCCTGCAAGAAAGAAACAAACACGGCACTCGCAACTCCAGATACCCAGAAGTGGCGAATGGAGGGTGCATTTTGCTATGATGGGACCAAGCTGATAATATTGTGTTCTGGACTACATTCCCTCCCCCAATAAAAGCACGCCATTCGGATAAGGTCAAGTGGTGACCTCCAATGTGACCTTTTAGAGCTCTGCCTAATGCCTGGCAGCTATTGACTTGTGTAAGTTGCTCCTTATGGGACTTTAGTGTATATTTCCAAAACTATACTCCATTAAATTTGTTCAAATCGCTGTTGTTTATTTTTTAGGCATTGAAAATAATAACTGGCAGCATCACATAAAACAGCTGGTACCTTCCCATAAGGTAACCAAAATAAAATCTTTTTCAAACATCTTTGTTGGCCTACTGGGATTAAGATTGGAGCTGCATGATGACAAATCCACAAAGCAGGTAATGAAGAAAACATTTAGATACCAAGCAGTTTGTATGCGTGATTATAAATAAATATTTGTCTGTGAATTGTTTTACACCTAACCAAGTCAGTCCAAAACCCAAAGCTAAAAGTGCATACATATTTCTAAAAAAGAAACTTGTTCAATTTAATACTGAATTAAACGATTTACGGGTTAAATTAAACTGGGGTTTTTTCAAATTTTAACAGGTTTTTCAAATGTTATAATTTTTCCAGTAATTGTGATTTTGTCCTGTTTTCATTTCCCATTAGGTTAACTAAAGTGAGAGCCTAAATTACTTGAGGGAATAATGTCCTGGGAGTCGGCATCAGTGGATTAACCTCTGACCTTTGCCATGTTAGCCACCATTAGTTGAGACCAAATACTTTAAAGACTAGTATGTTTGTTAACTGGCTTTAACCAATAATTGGATTAGCAGCACCATATCAATTTACATTTTACCCTTCAGAATGAACCTTTAAGGCAATATGTCAATTGCATGCATTTCAGCTGACTGATATGAATAAACTTCAACTTTGACCTCTAACCAGTGTCAGCAGACTTCTGACTGGACCAAAATATTCACAGCAAAGCTCTTGGTGTGCAGACTTTAGGGAGTTGTGATGAAATTCACCAGCCCCTGTTGACCTTTGGTGACGTATGACCTGAATCCAGAGTCAGAGTGATGCCTTTAATAAAACTAGCAGATACAATCCATATGGGGATTTAAAAAGAGAAGCCACAGAAAGTGATTTAATTACAGCTCCACACATGGCATGAATTTGGAGGACATCAAACACGTTTTATTTGGAAACTAAAACTTTTAGTTTTAAATGTTTCATAGGTTAAACATTAACTGTACATTTGGATCGTTAGTGTGTATTATAAACTGATCTGGGACCTTCTGGCATCCATGTACAGTATCAGTGTCTGGTGTGACTCTTGCTGTTGACACAGCTGCTATGTGGGTGTAAACTAACAGACCCAGGATACACCTCCCTGCTGCCCAACCCACCGAAACGATAACAAGGCAACTGGAAGATAATTCCTAACTTTCTTTTACTTTATAAGGAAAATCACACAGATTTTATGATTCAAGATTAGTTAAGGCAAAAAAAATTTCAGTGGACTCTTCACAGCTATTTTGATTTTTAGCAGTGTTTGTTCATTTAAATGTATTCTGCGCAATTTTTAATGTTTTAACAACTACATTAACTTTACTGTAAATTGTGTTATATCTAAACATATATTTTAAGGTAGGCTTCCTGGAAGCACGTGAGTAAAAAACATTTATTTTAGAAGCTATTAACAAAACAATAGACAATTCAAACAATGCCTGGATTTCTAAGCTTTTGTCTTTTCTACCATAATTGATAAACATGATTGATCATATATTTATAATCATCCCAAAAAATATTCTGCATTTTAAAAAAACAGGGTCCAATTAAAAAAACATTTCTGCTTCTGGTGCTTTTAAAAGTATTTCAATAGTTTATTTTTAAATTGGATGTGTAAAATGTATTAAGCCACATACTACTTGTAAAACAGGGCCAAAATAAATGAGTGGCACTATTTAAAGGCACAATTGGGGTTTTTAATCTTTGCTTTAGGTTGAAGACCAATATATGTGAATATGGGAATTAGTGAAACAATATTTGCTGTTATAATCCAGTCCTCTACTGCCACAGAACCCAAGTATGCTAGAGTTGAAGGTTAAAATAAGATTGTTAGAAACAGGATTTCCTGCCATAGAGAAGAGCAAGTGGTGCAGCCATACAGGTCCTAGAGCAGAAGAACTCTCCCAGACCATCACTGAATCTGTATAAGCCTCTATTTGTATCAGTTAAAACAGGAAGAAAAGAAATCCACCCACAATCCTTTTGCTTTAGCAGTAGATATTTTGCCCACCCTCATTCTTGTTCATTTAATCTTGAATCAACTAGTGCAAGTGACACCTGCGGTGCTTTAAATGTTTTTGTGGGTTCTTCTGTGACCTCCGGGCTGAGTCATATATGTCTTGTTGGAATTATTGTGGGGAGGTTTATCACTGCTCTATATTTCTAAATTGCTGTGACATAGTCTAATTTACCTCATGTCACAGCTTTATTTGGTTGATTTATTGATTCGACAAGTCACGCAAGTAATTTGTTCTGTATGTTATTAGTGATATTTTCACTTGAAATCTGTTTAATTATAAGGAATTTATGATTTAAAAAGTGGGGGAAATATTTACAGACAAGATAAGTGAAATTTTAGATAGCTTTTATCCTATGATTGTCATGTTATTCAAGCTTCTGACCCACATGAAATAGAGGACTCTCAGGAGTGCAAATAAATTAAGAGTTTATTGAAAAGGTTTGGAGATGGTGGCCGCTAACACAGCGAGGGAAACCAGAGGGAGCGGGCACGGCGTGGGAATCCAGAGACAGCGGGCACAGAGGGAATCCAGAGACAGCGGAAGCGGCAAGAGTTCATCGGGGAACTCAGAGGATGGCAAGGACGACGTGGGAGACCGAAGACCACTGGGAGGTAAGCAGAGTGGGGTGAGGTGATGCAGACGGAGCGTGATGAATAATGGAATGATCTTACTGTTATGGAGGTTGTTGACGCCAGGGAGGAGTGAGTGGTGAGTCCTTTCAGCTTGTGTCCGGGTTGAGAGGTTGTCCAGGGTGTGAGCGCAACTGGTGGAGAGTGCTGGAGCGAGCAGACCGAGCTGAACCAGAGGAGCGGTGAACCAGATGACTTTGGGATTTTCTGAAAAAACAAAGTATAAAAATAATCAAGTGCAGAAACGCTAAGAAACACTGGCTAGGAAGATAAATAAACAACTGGCGGACTAAGGCAACTGGAGACTAGAGAACGCAAACTACTGACTAGAGAACGTAGAGACAAAAACATAAAGTTAGAGAAAAAGAATCACTAGAGAGTTAAACTTGAGTAGGCTGGCACTGAGACCAAAGGTTTATCAGAAGCGGCTAATACTCCGCCGATGAGTAGTTGGTCCACCACTCCCTTTATACTGCTTTTGCTCGTTAGCATCAAGGGCTTGCACCTGGCAAAAGAGAGGCGGAGAAGGTGTTCCAGCAGAGGAGGCTCTGGCGAACCCCTGTGGACAACCTGAAAATGGCACTGAAAGGACTCAACCTGACAATGAGAAATTAAATCTTCAGATGGATTATTTTGTTCTCACCCAGACTTATTTCTCTGTGAATTCAATGTCCGTCTTTGACAATGCTCGATACTTTTGATCATAACTCAAGAACCCATGTGTTCAGAGACATGGGGATGATTGCGTTTTAAAGGTCTGATCTCCCCGAAGAGAACAATATGTTAGAATCTTGTAGGCCTTAAAATGGGAGCGTTATGAGCGTTTAACATTTGCCTTCTGTATTTTCTCTAGGGGTTTTTTCAGTTATTACAAGACCTGAAACATTTAGGTGAGGCAAAACATTTTTATAGAGGATATATGTAATAAATGATTTTTTTTTACTGCAGTAATCAAATAAAGACTTTTTATGGAAGTTAAAAGAAGCCAAAATGGATGTAGTTCGAAAGTTATGACAATTTAGTCATGATTAGTGATCTAGATCAAAATTTATTAATATATGATTTTGATAACTTTATGAATAGCAAAGCAGAAGTTCCTCACGGTCACAGTTCTATAACTAGAGAAAACTCAGTATATTCCTAGCATGGTCAGCAGGAGGCAGTAGAGTCATTACTCACTCTTTTTGACCTTTTTCTCCTTTACAGAATATTATAAACACTGACAGCTAAACCCAGGCCTCTAATCCTTTTCTGACAACTGTTCTGAGGCGCAGGATTTTGTTCTATTTCCGCTAGTGTCACAGCTTCAGCAGTGACAGCCCATATCTGCCAGCTCTGTATGCAGACCAGCAGAGAGGATGGCACCCCGGTGGGGAATGCTGCTCTCTGTTTGACCCATTTACCTCATGCTCCAGCCACACTCATATATTCAGAAACACTGTGACTTTACTCAGAAACAATGGTATCACATAGTCGCTCCACAGGGAGAGGTGCTTTGATGTCTATATTTAATTTTGTGTCTGTGCTCTAGAGATGTATAGAGTTGTCTATTGTCATGTGGGGGTCAGAGGCTGGAGGATGAGAGAACATCCTCTCTGAAATGTGTAACAGGTGCTGCAGGAATGGTGTTTACAGCCAGGAGCCAAAGGGGGTGAGCTCTCTATAGCCTAGATGATCACAAAACTGCCAGTCGGATGCACTCTTTTTGTGTAAACCTAATAATAATGTGTCCTAGGCTCTCTCCGCAGTAGCTGAATATTTAGGTTTTGCAAATGATTTAGGTTTAAGTTGTTATCAAAGTTGTTGGTTTAATGTGAGGTTTTGGATCATCGTCCGGGTGAAAGATCCAACGATGACTTGTGCATCTGGCAGAGGCCACAAGATTTTTATTCATTTAAAAATGCTTTTTAATTATCACCAATCCGTTTAATTATCACCAATCCGTTTTGATGCATGTTGGGATATTTCCTTTTGATCACTTACCTGTTTTGGAAGTATTTCACAATTGAATTATCTGTTTTCTCCAAAGGGTAATCTGTAGACATCTTTGTTTCATGTTCCAGGGTCTCTCTGGGTTGAGACAATCTGTCTAAAAAATGAAGCAAAATGAAAGACCTTTATATCTTCCCTGTCTAACATATGAGTTATTTTCCAATTACCTTTTAAACCCGTTACGCAGCAACCGCAGCAGTAAGGCATTTATAATTACCTATTGTCATTATGTCTTTCCATATAACTAAACTCTGTATTTAGTTTTTTGTTTGTATAGGTAAGATTTATCACATACAACATATTAATAACTATTTTCCTTATTTAAAATAAAAATAAAAAAAATTTAAAAAAATTGAATTATTCAAAAATAAAATTACAAAAACTCATAACTATTTCCTCGAAGGAAAAGTTTGGTTTTACAGTCACAATATCTCGATCTCAGCGATCTGAGATAATTTCCTGTTTGTTGTTCAATGCGCAATCACACTAAAATGCTCTGCATTTCTTTCCCAAACATCCAGGAAGCTATTATGCCTCCATCGCCTCTTTCTCCCCTTTTCCTCTAATTCCCAGAGACAACGTGGCACAAAGAGAGCCCGCGCTTATCAGTGTGGGACTTTAAACGTGGTTATTTACAGATCTTCAGATGCCTCAAAGGAAGGCGCCCGCTGGTGTTCAGACTCTGAGACGTAGTCCCTCGGGGAAGCGTCAGAGGCCTCACTCCCGCTGCCATCTTTGATGGGTGTCGACAGCCACTTAACAAGACTTCAAAGAGAAATGTTGCAGATGTGTGACTGCTCACAAGCTCCTAATCTGTTGAGAGGAGAGGGCATCCAGTCCGGATCTGTCTCATCCAGCCGCACAGAGGCAGGGCTTTTTTTTCCGAGAGTCCTGCTGTAATGCGGTGCATTAGTGAGATAAAGGCCTCTCCTCACATCTGTCTCATGCTGACAGACTATTGGAAAAACTGATCCCTTCCCTCTCAGTATCTCCTCTACAGGTCTCTGCCTTTGCAGCTTCACTCTTTTCTTAGCTGCTTCTTCACTTTTACCCTCAAAGCTCTTTAATCATTGGACTCCTTGAGGTTTTGGGTTCATAACACAGTTCACCTCGCTGCAAAGCCCTGACATTTTCAAGAGTTTCTCAGAAATGAGAATGACCAAAGATGTGAGTGCTCTTTATCTGTTTGTCACCTGAGGACTTTTGTTTAGACTTACAGTTAAATAAAGAAAGAACTTTTTTTGTTTCAGATTTAAAACCAACTTTTTTTTTCTCAATCGTACCAGTGCAGTATCAAGGTAGGGTAAAGCTGCCGCCTCAACAGAAAAAAAGATAGGTTATACAGTAAGGTTTTATTAATATGTTAACATTATTTTAGCCTACCTTCACTGACTGCCTCTCAAATCAAGAATAGGTACTAACATTATTTTTCTAACTTAGAAAACCTTCAACAATCAAGCCTTATCATACTTAAGAGATCTGATTGTTCCATATGTTTTCTAACAGAGCATTTCGTTCTCAGTCTGCAGGTTTTACTGGTGGTTCCTAGAATGAAATATTGTTTCTTGCGACAAAATGTTTTAAATGTCTGATACCTAAATAAACAGATTTGAATTTAATTGAACATTAGTGCATTGCCATAACAACTTTTATAATTTCATGATAAATGTAGAATAGAACAGAATAGAATAGAATTGTGGTTAAGTGGTTAACTTTTGAGTAGTAGCAACAGGGATAGGCAAATATGAATTTGAAAGTGCAAACACCGTACCCTCTTCTGCAAATAAATTCCAAGTAACAAATCCTTGTTAGTCAGACCAAAAAAAAACAAAAAACAAACAAACAAAACACTTTTCAGCAGTTTGTTAATCAAACTGCTAAGGTGTGTGTATCCATGCATGTTTGTGTCAAACTGGAAAGACTTCAGCCAACAGAACGAGTCATCTAGCTATTTTCAAACATGTCTAAATTGCATAATGTATAAGAGACATTATTCAAAATATATAAACATCCATGAAAAGCTACATCCCAGACTTGACAAGCTGCCACCATGTTGGATCACAGAAAAAAATGACAGAAGCTGCTATGATCTTGTCAACTTTGTGTTTGGATTTGTTCTCTGTTGCTGTTCGCTTTCTTTTTGTTTACTCATTGTTGGTTGTAAGTTTAGTTATTACATGAGGTATTGTCAGCTCAGTTAGTCAGCTTTCTTCTGCTTCTCAGACTTGATCCTTCGAACTGTTTAAATTCAGTTGATCTGACCCGCCTGGTTGTAGTTCCACCAATCACCTGGTCAGTATTAAAATAAAGACCATGTTGGTTCAGTGTCTTTGGTGTCTCCTCTGCTGCCTGCCTGTCTGATCACTTTTTCAATAAATCCACTTTAACATGAAACTGATTTAGAATTGGATCATCATCATCAAACAATCATAGAAATATTTGTTTCAAAAAATTTTTTTTGTAAAACTCTACAATGGCATACAAAAATTTCGATGATCTTTTTAATAAGTTCAAAGGAACCTTTGTGGAATGTCACATGGTGTTTATGGGGTGAAATCATTGGTCATGTTAGACTGCACAGACCTCTGCAGCGCCAACTGAAAATGGAAAGAAACAGGTAAAACACAGACAGGGGAGCAGAAAGAGTTTCATTTTTTGCAAAATATCCAGCCCTGTGTCATTCCGGCACTCAATCTATTAAACGGAGTGACATGAAAAGCCAGCAGCAGTTAATGAGCAAACAGATGTTTCGAAGCAAACAGTGACACAGACCCCTTTATCCGCCCTGGTACGGTTGGCTCTGATAGAGATTACCTCACTTCATCATTTACTCTCCTCACAGTCAACAGGCTCAGGGATGTGAAAACCCTCTTAAATCATGTAGAAAATAATAACTAAATAATTACTGTTGACTTATTAAGTTTTACCTTTAATATCTTTAAGTAAACAGATCCCATTGACACCCGTTGATGGGTGAAGTACTTTCTCCTATAGGGTTACACATAATGGAAAATCCGAACCACTGTTTCAATATGAATACAAACCATTTAAAAATAAATGACATTAATAATCAAAAACATAACATTTTACTAACAACTAACATGAGATTAAAGGAGAGCAGATATTTTTATGGCAAAATTGAATACACTTCAGATAGTTTAAGGTTTTGTGCATCATTTCTAATATCATTACTGAATGCAAAACTAATTTAAAAAGCGAAAAATTAAAAATCAAGAAAAGCTTTAATATATAAAAACACCTTTCCACAGTCACTCACAATGTGTCTCCAATGGGAACTAATTTATCTATAGTAGAGAGCATCAAGTAATGGATTAGAGACGATCTTGACTTTGACTGACAAACTGGAATGATAAGAGGAAGGGAGGAAGGGATGAAGGGAAGGAGGACGGGTCATAGACTTCACATCTGCCACCACCACACCCCAGGGGCGTCCAGGGCATGGGAACAATGCTTATCCCCTCCCCCAGTGCTCCTACTGGTCCCTTCACAGGCCTGGGTCCCAACCACTTGTTTCCTTGACACATTTCTGTCTTTGCTTCGTGTATTTCGGCCGTATAAACTAAAAGATGAGATACCAAAAAAAAAGGAAAGATCTCACCCAGGACAGGACTTCTGGAAAAAGTGTCACAACATTTTCCCTTATTTCTACTCCTCTCAGAGCCGCCTAGACTGTTTGAGTCATGGAAAATTGAAACAGCTTTTCTCTTGGGAAACAGCCTACTTTGACAAAACTGCAATATTTGACTCCATGGGAATTAAAACTTTTCCTTTGCAGTAAAGAATTACAGACAAACAAGAACATCCGATTTAAAAAAAGAAATTGAAGCCAAAGATGTAAGAGATTTAATGGATTGTTAAATATTATAGTTAATAATTTAATGTTCTTCTAGGTTATAAGTGACTCTGTGTTTAAATAATAACAAAACCTTTGTTTGGGCCTTGGATAATGTCCTTGAAAATTATTGGTAAAAGAAGCGTTTTCCTCTGTGTACCTTATGATTTTCATAATGTTGATTAATTTGTATGTTTTGAATACGTTTTCTGCTGAAATACACAATATGGAACCATGTTCCATATTGTGTATTATGTGTATTATGTATTACTGTAATTCCTTTTCCAGTGTTCAGTATTGTTTGATACTTTTAATGTAAGTTCATCCCTTTCTGTTTACCTATTTTTTCTTGTGTTCTGTAAATTAATATTTAATTTTGTTTGAATATAGTCAGGGCTTGAAGACCTTTTGAGTTCTAGTCCAGCTCCCTCTCTGTTCATTACACTATGATGACACAGCAGGTCTTAATGCTAAATTCCAATTTTTTGCTTGGTCTTTCATATTACAGATAATGTCTTGTCACCATAATACTTCTGTCTGAACAGTTTACAAACCCAAATTGATTCGCATGTGCAATAAAAGAATATCTCTCAAAGGAAAAATAAAATATAAACTTACCTAACTCGAATAAAAGCAAAATATAGAACCTTACAAATTAACCAACCTAACAAGGACATAAATATGGAAAAATACTGAGCTGAAACATAAGGGCAGCTCTCCCCTATCAAAAAAGACTGACAATGTTCACATTAGACCAAACGTACAAACGGGGATGTATGGCAGTCAGTTGGTCACAAGAGACTCTGAAGTATCAGCTTCACAGTCATTAAATAGTGTGCAGCTAATTGCTGGTTGGACTAAAACTCAGGAAGTAGGATCCGATCTTGCAAAAACAATACCAAAACAAAAAACATCCACATTGGGGATGTAAAAATATATATATTCGATATAGTATCAAATATGGAAGTGGCACTTTTGTCATTTACATTTACATTTAGGCATTTATCAGACGCTTTTATCCAAAGCAACTTACAAAAAGAGGGTTTAACATTGAATTATGACACAATTTACTCAGTTACCTGAAATATGCTAGGAGAGGATTTAGCATTAATGATGACACTCATTTACAGCATTTAGGTAAACACAGAATGGCCTAGTACCATACATTGAGTGCTAAATAATTTTAGGGGTGTAATAAGTGCTTTTAGATCTTTCAGGGCAATAGATACTCTCGGAAGAGCTGGGTCTTCAAGGATTTCTTGAAGGTGGAAAGATGATGCTCTGATAGTGCATGTAAGGTCGTTCCACCAGCGTGGAACCGCAAATGAGAAGAGTTTAGATTGACCTGCACGGGGTGTTGGTCGCATTAGTTGACACTCCGCAAAGGTCAGCTGATCATCGATCATGACGCCCAGGTTTCTTATAACCTTAGTGGGTGCCACAGATAGGGAGTCTAACCTGATGCTGATGTTGTGGTGAATAGTTTCCTTGGCTGGGATGACAAGCACTTCAGTTTTGGAGAGGTTCCATTGGAAGTGGTGATCTTTCATCCATGCAGATATGTCAGAAAGACAGGCTGAGATATGCGTCGGTACTGAGAGGTCGTCTGGAGGAAAGGACAGATAGAGCTGGGTATCATCTGCATAGCGAATGGATGATTGGGCCCAGCAAAGTAATGTACCTGGCAAACAGGAGGGGCCCCAACACTGAGCCTTGGGGCACCCCTGTGGTGAGATTGTGTCGCATCAATGTTTGGTCTTGCCATGCCACCTTGAAGGATCGTCCAGTGAGGTAGGAGTTAAACCCGGAGTGTGCACTGCCCTCAATTCCCATGTCGGCCAGTTTGTCTGCCAGTTTAAGCTTTTTGGCTGTTAGCTGGATTTTTCCAGTGCACCCAACTGGCACGACTAGTTCTCAATGGTTAGTTTTTCTTTAAATTCTCTTTTTAAATTCACTCAATTTTTCTTTGCACTCAGCCTAAGCTTCATCTGAACAAAACCATATGTATATGGCCTCCCTACTAAACAATGCTTCTGAGGTACAGATTAAATGTTGGCAAATGATCAGTGGGTAAAACCATGATTTCACTCTTTAATGCTGTGTACTTTGCAGATTTGTTTTCTTACTCGTACATGAATGGATGCTATGATAAAAACCATGTTGGACATATTTCCATGTACTTTAAAACTTTGTAATTATTGCTTTATCACTAGATCTGAAACAATTTAGGCAATTATAGCCATTTTGCTAGAGTTTTTGATTTTTTACATAGAAAACTTTATTTTCTTGAATTTTTAGTTTGATTATTTATTTAATTTTTAATATCAAAGCAAGGACAGATAACCAATATTTACTCTCTCTACAGTAAACAACATGTCAAAAAACAATATAAATGCAGTTTTTTTTAATTGCATGAATGGGTTCTTTCTTGGTTACAGTGGGATTAGAATATTATTCATCATTTAAGTTTTCCCTTCAAACAAAAGGGCCGTTTGTGCAGCATCATTTTACTTTCTTCACAGTTTTGAAAGCCAAGGTTACCACGCCACATTATCTCGTCTGCCGTTGCGTACCTGAAGTAAAGCAGCACTTAGATCGCTGCCAGTGGCTAACAATGGCATACTGTGTGTAAAGACCTCTGTTACGGTTGTAAGTGTGCACAAATGCATGCACTGCAGCTGTCGGCAGCATGCACAGCTTCCAGTCCGTGACCACAAAACAGCAGCCGGCTGTATGTGGGGCTCACAGCATGGAAGCCACCTTCTTATGTTCACAGCTAACTGCTACAGTGGTCTGCTGTGATATTATTAGAACAAAACTCGTTCCAGATTTCACACTTTGGCCAAGAATATATAAATTAATAAAAAACGGCCTGATGTGCGTATATCTAAGGTAATATTTTCCTTTTTTTTATTAGTCCACATGTCTGTTCTTGACAAGAATAATGCAAGAAAGGAACAGGAATGAGATATCAATAGGCAGAGAGAAGAAATTATATGATCAAGGCGTTTCCAAGTTCCTTCGAAGAACAGAATGGGATGATAGGATTTAAGATATATTTTAACTTTTTTAAAGAGTTCTGTGCCCTATATAGTATCTATGACCCACAGATCAACAGAAGTTATCTTGATGGGTCTTTTAAACTGAAACCCACTACAGTCTGTTTGTTTCCCCATCAAATATGAAATTTTGAAATAATTATCATGTAATTTATCCAAAAAAACAAACAAAACAAAACAAAAAAACACCATTGAAATATCTGCTATGCAACTGAGGTCTTCCAGAAGGAAAGACGCTAAAAGAAGTATCCAAAAACCCTAAAATTTTATCCTACAGTCTTCTTTTGCTTTCGCTGATGTACAGTGAATGTGAAGCCATAAGGACATTTTTCAACCTTAAAACAATTTTATTCATTAAAATCAACTTTTGAGCAGCAATAAATATAAAACACATACAAAACACTTATAACAATAAAGGAAACACAATAGAAATAGAAAAAGGATAAGGGGAAACCAAAAGAACCATTATTCCCACAAAAAATAACACACAATGATGAAATATGACATAAGATGGAGGATTGAGAGACTCTTTTAGGACATCCCATCTAAGAAATGTTTCACCACATAAATAACTTAAAGCAATACCAAAGTAATTTCAGTTTCGGTCGATTTGGCTTCCAGTGTGGACAAAAGTGTATTTTGCCTGAAGGAAGTCTGCATTTCCCATGAGGAACAGCACATAGTTGGTTTGAAGTACATTTCTGTTTCCAGTGTCTGTGTGAAGGATGAATAGCGATGAGAAACAAAGTCATATGATGATGCTGAAAATAACAAACGGGTGAAGTGACGTATATCGTAAAGCCATGAGAACATTTGTAGTTGTTTTGTGTGGCAGGAACACTGCCACCCTCCTCAAAGTTGTTTAGTGCCACTTAAAGCAATACGGACCCCCTCTGGTCATGACAGAGGTATCATTCAACGAGGTGTAAGTATAATCAAAAAAGTTGAGAAAATATTTTATGAAGGTTGAAAACTTACTTGTGTTGCTGTAATTTTCTTCAAATCTAAATTGACAGAGTTTTTTTTTTCATGATCACACAACAAAGTGCTTTATACTAGATCCAGAGATGCTCACAAACCCAATCGAACACTGATCTGCAGATCAGGTATACGACCTGAGTTTAAGTGCATTCGGGTACATTAATGTGCTACAGCAGGAACCTGGAATCAAACCCACAACTTTTACATACCAAGACAGCAACTTTTCCCACTAAAGCACTGAGCAGAAAGACGATCTTCTCGTTGAAAATGTGTACTGTGTATGACTTGTTTTCCAAACTCCAGCGTGCTCTTGTTTCACTCCAAGTTAACGTACTGGCTTAATGAAAGGCTCGTGTCTTCGTTTTGACACCTCAAATGAAAACGTGAGAATAAGCACTGGCCAGACCAAACAATATATTTAATTCTGAATATATTTTGACAGCCGGTGACAGGGAAGTCTGCCAGAATTAGACAAGTGCTGCGCGTGATGAAACACTCTGGCATTCGGAGAAATTCCTGCTTCCTCCAGACCCGCTTAGAGAAACCGGAGCACCTGTCAAATATGTCTCACACATTTGATGTTAATTTGTTGTGGGTCTATCAGGAAACAGGACACCCTTATGAAAGGGCAGCTGTTGATTCCTGCCAGGCAGTGAAAGATGTTGGGGACTGCAACCTTCTGATAAGAGGATGAATTGAACTTGTTCACACAGTAAATGACAACTCTGACAACTTCCTCAGATTTGAGTTTAAGCTTCTGTGATTTACTACGTTTCCGTGGATGATAATAAGGCAGTCTCATTTTCCACATGATGGTATAAATTAACATGTCCAAACTGTTATGATATCTATACTTAGGACTATAAATGTAACTATTTCACGTCTGTATTGTTAAACAGACTAGGAAACAAAACGTACCAAAACAATTTTGAAGGTTTTGGCACTCCAGCAAACCCTGGGTCCCTTTTAGCCCTTCTCTAAAGCAACTGTCTAACCAAAATTAGTACTATAGCACATTAATGGTTCATTCAGAAGGACAAAAAATTATTCAGAAAACCTTCATAAACACATGCTGGTGTTTTGCAATGTTTGATGCATCTTTGCTTTAACAAACTTGAGTCAAACAATTAATTTATCCATAACATTCAGGAGTTCAAGATTCAGGAGGAAAAATAAAATACTATAAGAAGACTAATAAGCATTTAAGTTTGAAGGCGTAGAGTGTGTAACTTTTTTACGTGAGTGTCACAAAATAAAATAAAAAATCTGGATGTAAGGAACCTAATTTAACTCTTGAACAAAATGTAGGAATAAATTATCAGATGAGTTGCTTACCAAAAGACATAGAAAGGAAGTTTCGCATTCCTTTACATTTTTTTTAAGATAAACCTAAAGACTAAAGAGACACTGTTTTGTATGTTTAAGTCTTACATACTTATCTTTCTTTGCTTTCAGATTAATCAAATGGAATATTGCATTTGCATATTAAATTTAAGTTTTTTTGAACAATGTTTTTTTTTCTGCACCTTAATTATCATCACTTCTTCTGCTTTGTACATGTTTGCTCCCTCCATTTATTGTCATTACATGTGTTTGGTTAAATATAACTTATTTCAAGCATTTTGTTTGTTCTGGGTCAAAACTTCTGTAATAACTTTCCAAGATTTTGTTTTGTTTTTCTAGCTAGGTTTTTTTGCTATCAGAGCTCAGTTGTGCCTTTTTATAGATATGGTTTTTGTGTAATGTTTTTTATTTATTTATTTATTTATTTCACCTTAATGGAAAAAAACTTCTTTAGGAACATCAGGAAATATTAATCACAACAAAACTCTAATTTTTTTATTAACCATTTAACAGAAAGGCAGAGTTCTGCAAACTTATTTAACAGCTTTTTGCTTTTTTTAGTTAAGTCAATTTTGCTCAAATTGCTGCAGTGAAGTCAACTTTGACTTCCTCCAGAAAGGCACCAGACTGCAAGCAGGGAACAAATGTATACTTTCTGGAGATTTCCTTTTCTATTCTTGAGCACTATCAAGCTTATTATCACTGTTCCTGCATGACCTCAGTCGGCTCGCCAACACACAAGGACTTGGTCCAACAGTAACAGGCTGATATGCACACAAACTTTCACCCATTACTCTCTAGGCCTATTGTTTCAATTGTGTCAACGTAAATCATTAAAACAACATTGTGATTTAAATACCAAAGGCGGTTATCATTGGTTGTCATTCTTGTTCTATCGTTCATTGGTGTGCTTTAGGTGTTGCATTACCAGTTCATTCCTTTAAATTTGGGTTCTCAATGAACTGTTGTGTTATGTTTGTGCATTTAGATTTATTTTTGATAACTAATCCTAAAAATCCCATTAAGCACACTGTAATGTTGCAATGTATTGCGATATCAATTTGACTTGAGAAAAACTAGCGAATTGTGTTTATAGAGCGTCGTCTTTCTGCTTTTAAACGAATAAAAGCCTTCTGTCTACGCGAGGAACAGGGAAAAACTAATTCAAATAAGAAAATAGAGAAAAAATGTGAACAAAACATTAAATAAAAGTCTTAAGTGAAGAGAAACTGTTAAAAAAAACGTAATCATTAATAGAAAATGACAATGGTAAACCTTGTTTAGAAAACCAAACTCTGTAATACATGTTCAGTAATCCCTGTATTGAGCTGAGGCAGTTAGGAGATTGGCTGCCGTTCAGTCACTAATGAGCAACAGTGGCTGTTATCTTGTCTGCTTTCCTCAACGAAACCCGCACAGTCCGAACCACGACCCCGTCCTCGCCTCACTCCGGCCAGCTCTCAGCAATTAGGGAAAGGGCCGAACATAGCAGCAATGAAACGCCGGGAGTCTGTGTGGCTCTCGCCGCCGTCTGTTCGACTGTGTCTGAGCCAGGCGCCTCGTTGTTCTCTACCCTTCCGTGTACAGTGAGAGCCTTTATGCTCAGATTGGCGCTGACAACGAAGGGGAAAATAACGGGTTCCCCACATCAGGAGGTCATCTGCCCTGCAGAAGTCCTCACAGTTATCGAGGCCTGTCTGGGGTTAGAGGGGAGCGCAACGAGCATTACACTAAACAGGCTCCTCTCAGAGGAAAATGTGGAGGTAGTTTTTTTTCTCTTGAACACTGTGAAATGCACCAATAAAATCAGAAATTATTTACAAGAGTTTTGAATCTCTTAAAACTACATCCAACCACGTGAACCTGTGGCATAATGATCTCTGTGCCAAGTGACTTTTAAGATAGCTATTTCCGTTACATTAAGTACAAATCCACAAAACCTAGACCGAGGATCCACAGGAAAAATGGAAAACTATTCTGGGAGCCTCAAGGAAAGGATCCTAAGAGTATATCAGTTTATAGTACGTTTGCAGAGGAACAGCTGAACTAAAAACAAAGGTATTATTGGCACCGTTGATTGAAATTCAGTTATGCAAAGTCATTCAGAATTGCTGCAGTTAGAGGGATAGACATAATCACGAAAATGACAACATCTGCTAGATTAGATCATCAACTGTCTTGTAATGCAGCCAAAGGTGGATCATTTCGAGGTCCTGATCTTTGTTTTTTTACGCCCCCAACCCCAGGAGGAAAATGTTGAGTTGTCAAACATAACATATGTAAAATGTAAAGGTGTGACTAGATGGGTTTAAATCAAAACACTGTGAAATTCAAGCCAAATTCAGGTAGCAGAAAACGGTTGTTTGAACACAAACAGCAATATTAGTTTCTCATGCGAGGTTTTTCCCAAAATGACTCCAAAGCAAAAAAAAAAAGAAAAAAAAAAGTGTTCACAACCCGTGTGAACAGAGATGGTAAAACTTATGCGGGTTGGTTGGTAAACAACAGTGAAAACCTTTAGGCCTTTTTCCGTTATGCTGCAGGAATTAGAAGCGGGGAAACGGGCTGGCAGGCAACAGGACGGCAGGTGTCACGTCTGAGTACCTGGGCGGGAAGCAAGGAGCGTCGATACCTGACCTGATGCAGGCTACAAAAAAACAAAAAAAAAAGCTTAATCATGCAGCGTAAGTGTTTACAAAACAACTGCAAACAGAGCAAGAATGTTGTACTGAGAGTACACACTGTGGGAAACTGAAGTCAGGCTTGATAAGGGTCACTGAAGCTGCTGGAGGTGGAAACCTTACAACAGCTGCTGAAAACCTGGAAGGTGAAGACACTTGGCGTTCAGATCAGTAACAAGCGATGTTATTGGACAACAAGGGCTAAATAGAATGTATCAAAAACATGCACTTGTTATGGGTCTTTTTATTGTTATTTTGGTTCTACCCTTGGCTGAAAATAGATGACCATTTCCTTCCTGGCAGATGTTGGTGGGAACTCAGACTCCCAGACACTCGAGGTCATCTATTTAATAAAAAACAAGTTGGACACAGAGAAAATGCGTGTTAAATACTATGTTGCACGATTTAACAAATAAAAAATTTTTCACAGATAAGTGAAGAACTTAGATGTTCTCCAGATAAATTTGAGAAACATCATATTTGGAATAAGCTTACACAAAACAGCTTCATAAACCTTTATTTCTTTTAAACTGCGTTTAACTAGATTAGCATTAGGGTTAACAAGCAAGACTTTCGTTTGTGATCTTATAAATGAAGCTATATTATTATAATTACAGATGCTAGTACCGGAAAGTATTGCAGGAGTTCTAGTAATTTGTACACATATTCCT
>JAVLVB010000124.1:3480488-3507927 GCA_032876305.1 Orestias chungarensis | reverse complement strand
ATATATATATATATATATATATATATATATATATATATATATATATATATATATATATATATATATATATATTTACTACATATAGATATGAAAATAATTATTATAAAATCCTACAGTAATGACAAAATTACCAGATAAATACAGTATTTTGATAATTACAACAAACTGATTTCATTTGACCTCTGCCTCTCAACAGATGACTGTTGGCGACAGACAGGTAGGTCTAGACAATGGATGGATGATTTAATCTTTAAACACTAACTGTGGGAAAAACCACAAAAAAATATTAGTTATCTTTTTTTTTTTCTTAGACTTTAGAAGGCCAGGTCTGACCTGTAGAAATCCTGCCGGTCAATTTGACTTTTTCCAAACTTTCCCAACGAAACCCTTTTGCTTCCAGACTATCTGCTTCCCATAACCTTGCGACAGCAGGAAAACAGGAGCCAGGGACCCTTGCCTCCATTTCCTCACATTTAGAAACATAATCCACAATTCAGCTTTAAAGTCATTATCAGTCGCTAATGAGAACAATACAATACCACCAGGATACATTAATCCCCGTTTGAAACACTTAGGAAATAATACAACTGCAATACAATGGCCAATTTTCCTTCCCTCAGCTATGTTTTGGGCACCATTCCTTTAAGAACTGTCTGTCCTGGATGTTAGGTGGAGTTTATGAAAGGTGTCACGCTGAAAATGGCAGCTTTGTTTAGTGGGAAAGAGGAAACAGAACAAATAATGACATCAAGCATTTCCACACTTTTCAAAGTACTTATTTTTTAGATAAGGTAAAATGTCAGGATTCTGGGTAATTTAGTTTTTGGAGGTTTGCTGAGTTGCCTTTTTTTCTCATCAGCCCTTAGTCATGATTTGTTTTTTGTTTCTGGCATACTTTAGATTATTTTGTTAGTTGTTTTTGTTAGATCATGTTTTTTTTCTTCTCTTTTTGTTGTTGTTATTTTTCATTCCTGTTGGATTTTATAATCAGCCCAGTTTTGTTTACTTCCTTTCATACTCTCCTGCTGCCATCTGTTCTTTCTTTCTTTTTTTTTTCTTTGGGAACATCGTAAAGGCTTTTGGTTGGTCCAAGATACATACACGTTTAAGTCCTGAGGACTCTATAAAACAAAAGCAGTCAGATTAGGAAGTGGTGAAGGTTATTAATTTTTCCTTTAACTGTGAGAGGTAAACAAGAGCGTATAAATAGTAAACGCTCAGTTCCACTAGTTTCATGAAAAAATAAACAAATCCACACTGTTTCCACAAAAGCAACTGGATGTGTGTACCTGGATGTGTCGTGCTAATTAAGCCACAATAGTAAATGCATTGTGAAGCAGCCTTTTGCAGCAGGTAAGGCCGTGTGTCTGATCCAGTTCTTCTCTGTAACCTTGGCAGATTTGTCTATTCTTTATAGCAAAAGGAAAAACTTCCAGTTGGAATATGAACACTTGTTCACATTCCTCTATTACAGAGGTTAAAAGACTGGGTGGGAATCACTGGTATGGCTCTCAACTGGTTTAAGTCCTACCTTGAGGATAGGTGTTACTTTGTTCAAATTGGGAACTGCGTCTCCGACGGAATGGGTGTGACCTGTGGGGTTCCCCAGGGGTCGATCCTGGGACCCCTTTTATTTAATCTCTACATGCTTCCACTGGGCCAGCTAATACGCAGCCATGATGTGTCCTACCACAACTATGCTGATGACACTCAGATCTACGTGTCGCTGACAGCAGGAGAACATGGGCCTGTTGATTTATTGTGTCACTGTATTGAACAGATCAGTCTGTGAATGCAGAACAACTTCCTCCAGTTAAACTCAGACAAAACTGAAATGACTTCCATAAGGTCCGTCCTATAGGGATCCCATGGAACCATGATCCTGAATCTGCACAAACTCCTGTGGGTTTGTCTTTGGATTCTTGGTTGCTTCTCTGGCTTTTTCCAGTAAAAAGCTGAAAGTAAATAGTTGAAAGTCAACCCTTGGGGTACATGATGTTCAGAATCATTCCTTATACTAAAGATGAATTTAATTATTTGCTGACCCAAATAACTTCTTTAAAAAAAAAAAAAAAAACTAACCAGGTTTAAGTAACAAGCAACAGAAAGGTTAGGCTGTTTAAGTCAATGTTGAGACAATTATAGTTTGAGCAAAAGTAGATGCCTGTAGACGGCTTTGTAGAAGAAAACTACTGAAATGTTAAGGCCACTGGCTTGCAAGTCAACCTAATTTTCTCTATTTTAAACCTGAGTTTTTGAAATTTGTGCATTCTTTTACAAGTAAAGCCATTTTGTAAGCAGGTCCTAAGCGACTAAAATCTAAATAATAATTTTTTTTTTTTACAAAGTCAAATATTTTTTCCAGTTTCTCACAGAAATAAATAACTATATTTTCTGTTTCTGTGCGCGGTATGGACTATGTAAGTCTGAGTGACTTGAACGGATGTTGGATGCGTGAACATGCCCAGACCCGTCCCTTCATATGCTACATCTGCCGCTGCAGCCTGCGAGGAGACGGCCACCCACACTCCCCTCAAACAGAGGGCCGTCTATGAAAAACAATACTAACTTTTTATACTGTTGGAATTAACAGCAAATTCATGTCTAAACTCAGTCGAGCCAGTTTAAATTATGTCACCAGCAGCTGTCAGGATCCTACATGCAACCCTGAATCCTCTTCATGAAAAACACGACTGTTGAAGTTTTTGGCACTAAACAGTGATGTGAAGTAGATTTTTAACACTGCAATAAAACAATCATAATAAATAACTTAGAATATTATTTAAAAGTGTATTTTTTTCAAAAAATATTTTTAAGCCTTTTTTGCCTAATTACCTAAATGTTTAGGTTACAGCTAATGAGAACCTGACATTTAGTAAATAAAAAGTATTGTAATACCGGACAAATGAGACCCCATCAAGCTAAATTTCAGATTTAATGTTTATTATGGCAAGACGGATAAATGTTGGTTTCACCCGGATCAACTGTTTGAGAAAATAAAGTGCTGGATGTGGAGGAGTTATTTTAAGTCAGCTCTAAATTTCACATTGCACTTTAAAGCTTGGCCCGATCAGCATTTCCTCACATATATGTAATGAAATGATAAAAAGCAGCTGAGGGATGGAACTCAACCAATGCAGTTTGGTGTCTGAGGTAACAAGACAGGTGGTAACAGACCCAAATTGGTGAATAAAGTTTCTCGCCTCCTGGTTCCACCTTATTTACCCAACCCTTCTTCTTCTGCTGCTATTCACTATTTACTTTTGTTTAACATAAACAGCACAACATCAGTTCCTCTGCTTCTGTTTTTGTTTGTCTGCTCTATTCTCTCAAACTCATTCCTGGCAGATGGCCGATCAAACTGAGTCAGTTTCTACTGAATGTTTTTTTTTTTTTTTTAAAGGTGTTGACGTTTTTGTTTTGTTTTTTCTCTCTACTGTCACAACATGCATGCTCAACATGAGGTGTTGCTCCAAAGTCAACAACAGAATGCAGACGATTGTCTACTGTCTACTTGCATCTTAATCCAGGAGGAGTAAATGCTGCAAGTCAATGACTGGGTTGGCTGTCTTGTTTTTGCAAAGTTGACAAGATCATACATAAATGCTGCACATATTAAATGCAAATCACAGCCAAAGTGCAAAATGTGTGAGCAGATTAGTTCAGTACCGCTAAGCACCGTTCTCACTTTGCCTTCTGTAATTGGATTTTTGTCAAGCAGAACAATTGAGTTATTACATATGGACCAGGATGCGGCGGCAGCATCATCAGTCAGATTATGGTGTGCATCTTGTGATTTCATCCAACACTGAGCAGATTATTGTTTTTCTTTGGTTTTTTTAAAGGCAATATTGAGGAATTGGACCTTCCATCTGTGCTGTACCATTAGGAGGGAAAGACCCCAACCCCCCCAGATCAACACAATAAGAAGGAAATAAACACAAATCCGGTTTACTTTCCACACCACAATGTGATGCAGTAAAAACATTTCCCCCATTTTCCCACAGTATACAAAAGCACAATAGCAAGATGTGTCAGTATAATACAGCCTTTGTGAAGTATGAAAAACGTATGGATAGCTGTGAGATTCACAATTAGTAGAGATATCTGTAACTGTATTGTGGTGTTATGATGCTGAGGCGCCATTTGGATGTGACAATGGTTGTGCTTTAATATGATACAGAATGCAAAGTGTATTCATAATATTCATAAACAATATCACTCGATGACCTTGATAAACAGCTTGTTCTCAGGTCAAGCTCGGTGGGAAACTGCAACACGAACCATCTGTCTAATTGTGCTGTTATGGTGAAAACGTTTTCAAATACATGATTTGTAAAGCCCTCAGCACTCATATTAACCAACAAAAGCTGATTATACACTTAGTGTAATTCAAGAATCTGCATTACAATAATCTTGTCGTATCCCTCAATCTGGGTATAATGGTGTGATCTACATGTATGTGTTTTTACACCTTTATCTAATTTTATCTTGTTACACTCCAGGCTTCCTGTAGCACCTTTAGTAGCCAGCAGGATTGGGAGTGGCAGAAAAGAGGAGCAGCATTAAACATGGCAGGGACGGGGACATTTTGACAGTCAAAGGTTTAAACAGGTAAAATCTCCTTCAAAATACTGAGAAGTTGTGTTCTGATCTCATCCACCTGATGTTATACACCTTGATAAGTGTTTAGCCATATTAAATATCAATATCTAGATATGTTGGAAAAACACAGAGAATTGTAGGTTGTCCTGATTTTTTTTCCTCTCGCACGTGTTTTACCTGTAATCTCATGGCAATCTCACACAAAAGTCTCATTGTACATGCGTGCTGTGGTGGTGTAGGGGTAGTGCAATCCATATGTGGCAGCCTCAAGTCCTTGACACCCCCGTCATGGGTTCGATTCTCAGTCCTGACGACATTTGCATACTTTGATGTAAGGGACTCTAGAGCCCACAAAAGAAAACAAGTCTCATTGTACAAATAACATTCTGGCAGGCAATGAAAACTAATATTAGAGCTGTGTTATTCACTTTAGGGTGTGTATGTCAACAGTAGTGAGTTTTAAAGACACAGACGTGAAAGTATGGAGTAGGATCACTGCCAAAAAGGTGTATGCACGTCTCTAACATTATAATTAAGTTTCACTACAACATTAAACTTCATAGTGTTGAGGAAAATATTGGTGATTGTTCTTGGCAGATAGCACTATTTTAATAGTCTAAAACTTTGATGCAAATTGGTACTGTAAGTGTTCTCTATAACATTTATGAGTAATTTTTATTAGTTTAATAAATTCATCCTCTTTCAAAGTTTACACATTGTTTTAAATCCTTGTCTTGGTTCCACGGAAATAATATCAGAGAGCTGATTCCTTCAGCAGAACATAAAGCTAAAAGCAGTAAGTTGTTATCAGTCCTTTTTGTTTATAGCCGTTACCTGTGTGAGGCTCCTCATACTCTGTTCACACCCTAAACGATGGGAATGCTGCTGTGCTTCAGCTGACTCTCTAAACCTGCTGAGTGAATCTCTTTTTTAGACACAGTCAGCAATTATTTATCAGTGCTGATACGGCTGACAAGTGTTTTTTTTCCTAGTATTTCTCAGGATGCATGAAAATTGAACAGGTAGACTTGTTAGAATGAAAGAATATACATGAATGTTACATAGATTCATATCAAGTCCTTCTTTCTCTATAAATACTAAATATAAATACTTTTTCCCAACATTATCATTTAATAAAAGATAAATCAAACCTAATGCTGATATTTATTTAGTTATTGGTTCCTAAATGGTGAATATTCAATATGCAGTTGCAAAAAACTCATGTAAAAATTCACATCAATAAATTATTGTATTTGTATGACCTATTTCACAGTCAAAAACCACAAAATTCTTAAAAATGAAGAAAAAAAAATTTGGTTTAACATCAAATTACAGAAATGTGTTTGGCTTGGATTAGGCTATATAATTGTATTAAAATTTTTAGTAGTGTGTATATGTCTTTTTATTGTTTGTTTTTTTAAGCCACAAAGAATTATCACCATGCAAGTCTTTTGGGAAATGCATGTTATTCAAGCATAACCGAAAACATGTGTCAGATTCTATTTCCTTTCTGGAGAAAGCAACCAGAAAAAATATTAGGCAAATAATGGCAGACAGTTACGTTAAACCTACAAATGTTTTAAGATTTGAATGTCTTCAATTTATGCTTTAATAATGTTTAGGGGTCAGGCTGGCAAATCCATAACTTTAATAGTGGAGGTATGTGTAGTAGGTATGTGTAGTGTTGGTATTATATGGTTGTCTCGTTGAAATACTCAAGAGCAAAAAAGAGCAAACTCTTGCTTGAGTATTCAAGTATTGTAATGTTTTAAACTGATCCATAATCCCTGGTATCCAATAAAGAGTCCTATCAACATAGGTGGCAATCTTATATAATTATAGAAACATGCTTTACTGCGGGTTGATATCAGTGTTTATGTTTGTGTTTTAAAAACTGTGTGAGGCCCCAAGACAGCACATGTTCGTTGGCCTTTTAGGGACCTCTTGAGCCCACTCTGTTTTTCTTAGTCATGGGACTTTGCGAAGGCGTCCTGCAAAAACTTGGCTTTGCATAAGCATCCTCTAACTGCTACATTACTCAGTAGGCTTAGACCTTCTTTGATCTCAGTGGCGTTGATCATTGTGTTCCATTGTTTTTCTTTTACACGCTTTTGGTTTTGTATTGCATTTTTAATTTCACAAATCATTTTGGCTCAATATCTACAGTACAGTTTATCAATCCCCCTCTGCAATTATTTTTTTCAGAATATTATCTTGAATGACCAGTGATTTACTGGTTGGACAGTAGTATACCTGCAATTGCGTGCTCACCGTTTGCTGCCTTTGTCTGTACAAAGACCATGACAAAGCTGAATTTCCTAGGCATAATTTGACTTGACTTGCTATTGGCAGAAATTTGTAAAGGATGAAATCCAAGAACACCACACATTTTCTTTGCCACTGATTGGCTGTACCATAGGAGCCGAGAAAAGACTATAAATGCTTTTGCTGTGTTAGTGCCGAGAAGGTTAGTACTTTTTCATTTGATGCATATTGTTTTATATTTGTACCACTCCATTCCCTGAGGGTTACTGTTGTTGAGTTATGATGTAAAATGATCCGGCTTGAAATGCACTGTAAAATTGTTTTCATTTAGTTCCAAGTTTTCAGAATGTTAGAAAACACCCTACAGATGTTACAGCCACAGTCAAAGGCACTTTCTCCCAAAAAACCTGAACTGCATCTGAGGAACACTTAAAACATGCAGTTCTGAACATCCTGTGGCCCAAATGTCTAGCTATCCCAATTTGACCCAAAATCCTTAATCTGACATTACTGCAAACTTGATTCAATTCACCAATTCACAACACATAATTTCAAGGTACTTCACAAGAGAATTTAATTTAATTAAATTATATCTATGCTCTACTTTTCAAAAATTCATTAAGGCAGGTCATTAGTAAGATGAGTTTGACTGTTCTTTTTATATAAGGGAACCAAGCAGATTGCATCAAGTCATTGACTTCCAGCATTCACTTCTTCCTTGCAGCATGTTGAGAGAATAGACAATCACTTGCACTACGTAAGTATCACTCATACTGAACAGGCATTTGAAGACAGTGGAGAGAAAAAACTCCTCTAACTCTCTTATCTAAGACTGTTTTATATATTGAGGCAAGTACATCAGGAAATATGTTTTTGCTAACTATGCACAACCTTTAGCTAAATTCCAATGTTTCTTCTGATAGTATAGAATTATTGTTGTTTGGATAAACTTTTTAATTTAATTATTTTTAATTTAATTGTATTAAACCTTTGAATATTCTAATAAAGCTTAACTCAATACTTTATGGTTCAGTTTTCTAAATTTTAAGCTGTTTGTAAAGGTCTTGGAAAAAACTTTTAATTTTTTTTAATGAGATAATATCTCATAATTAGGGAATAGCTAAGTCATATTTATTAATCTCATATTTATGATTTAGGTGTGTCATGGTTGTGAGAAGAGATCTCGTCTCATAGGTATGAGGACTTTATCACTCCTCTATGTCATAATTATGGGTTCACTATCTCATAGTTTTGAGATATTATCTCAAGTCATAATTCTGAGATATTGTCTCATAGTTAAGATGTAGCCATCTCAGAGGAGAGATATAATGAGATACCTAAGTCATAAATATGAAACAGTATCTCTTAATTTTGAGACACTGTCTCATAATTATGAGAGTCTTTCTCATATTTATGAGACATTATTTCACAATCAAGAAATGTCTCATATGACTTAGGTATCTTGTGGTTATTAGATACTTAGAAATTGTGACTCCTTTCTGTCATAATTATGAATTCGTTATCTCATAGTAATGGGATAGTATCTCATAACTATGAGATAAGCTATCTCAGTCATAAATATGAGACAGTATCTCTTTTAAAAAATGGATTTATGACTTAGCTATCTCATAATTAAGAGATACTGTCTGATAATTATGGAATAGCTGAGCCATAATATGAGACAGTTCTCATAATTAAGAGATGCTGTCTCATATTTATGACTTAGCTATCTCATAATTATGAGATACTGTCTGATAATTATGGAATAGCTGAGCCATAATATGAGACAGTGTCTCATAATTAAGAGATGCTGTCTCATATTTATGACTTAGCTATCTCATAATTAAGAGATACTGTCTGATAATTATGGAATAGCTGAGTCATAAATATGAGACAATATCTCTTTAAAAACAATGGATTTATGACTCAGCTATCTCATAATTATGAGATACTGTCTGATAATTATGGAATAGCTGAGCCATAATATGAGACAGTGTCTCATAATTAAGAGATGCTGTCTCATATTTATGACTTGGCTATCTCATAATTATGAGATACTGTCTGATAATTATGGAACAGCTGAGCCATAATATGAGACAGTGTCTCATAATTAAGAGATGCTGTCTCATATTTATGACTTAGCTATCTCATAATTAAGAGTTACTGTCTGATAATTATGGAATAGCTGAGACATAATATGAGACAGTGTCTAATAATTAAGAGATGCTGTGTCATATTCATGACTTAGCTATCTCATTATTAAGAGATACTGTCTGATAATTATGGAATAGCTGAGCCATAATATGAGACAGTGTCTCATAATTAAGAGATGCTGTCTCATATTTATGACTTAGCCATCTCATAATTAAGAGATACTGTCTGATAATTATGGAATAGCTGAGCCATAATATGAGACAGTGTCTCATAATTAAGAGAGGCTGTCTCATATTTATGACTTAGCCATCTCATAATTAAGAGATACTGTCTGATAATTATGGAATAGCTGAGCCATAATATGAGACAGTGTCTCATAATTAAGAGATGCTGTCTCATATTTATGACTTAGCCATCTCCTAATTAAGAGATACTGTCTGATAATTATGGAATAGCTGAGCCATAATATGAGACAGTGTCTCATAATTAAGAGATGCTGTCTCATATTTATGACTTAGCTATCTCATAATTAAGAGATACTGTCTGATAATTATGGAATAGCTGAGCCATAATATGAGACAGTGTCTCATAATTAAGAGATGCTGTCTCATATTTATGACTTAGCCATCTCATAATTAAGAGATACTGTCTGATAATTATGGAATAGATGAGACATAATATGAGACAGTGTCTCATAATTAAGCGATGCTGTGTCATATTTATGACTTAGCTATCTCATTATTAAGAGATACTGTCTGATAATTATGGAATAGCTGAGCCATAATATGAGACAGTGTCTCATAATTAAGAGATGCTGTCTCATATTTATGACTTAGCCATCTCATAATTAAGAGATACTGTCTGATAATTATGGAATAGCTGAACCATAATATGAGACAGTGTCTCATAATTAAGAGAGGCTGTCTCATATTTATGACTTAGCCATCTCATAATTAAGAGATACTGTCTGATTATTATGGAATAGCTGAGCCATAATATGAGACAGTGTCTCATAATTAAGAGATGCTGTCTCATATTTATGACTTAGCCATCTCCTAATTAAGAGATACTGTCTGATAATTATGGAATAGCTGAGCCATAATATGAGACAGTGTCTGATAATTAAGAGATGCTGTCTCATATTTATGACTTAGCTATCTCATAATTAAGAGATACTGTCTGATAATTATGGAATAGCTGAGCCATAATATGAGACAGTGTCTCATAATTAAGAGATGCTGTCTCATATTTATGACTTAGCTATCTCATAATTATGAGATACTGTCTGATAATTATGGAATAGCTGAGCCATAATATGAGACAGTGTCTCATAATTAAGAGATGCTGTCTCATATTTATGACTTAGCTATCTCATAATTAAGAGATACTGTCTGATAATTATGGAATAGCTGAGTCATAAATATGAGACAATATCTCTTTAAAAACAATGGATTTATGACTCAGCTATCTCATAATTATGAGATACTGTCTGATAATTATGGAATAGCTGAGCCATAATATGAGACAGTGTCTCATAATTAAGAGATGCTGTCTCATATTTATGACTTAGCCATCTCCTAATTAAGAGATACTGTCTGATAATTATGGAATAGCTGAGCCATAATATGAGACAGTGTCTGATAATTAAGAGATGCTGTCTCATATTTATGACTTAGCTATCTCATAATTAAGAGATACTGTCTGATAATTATGGAATAGCTGAGCCATAATATGAGACAGTGTCTCATAATTAAGAGATGCTGTCTCATATTTATGACTTAGCTATCTCATAATTATGAGATACTGTCTGATAATTATGGAATAGCTGAGACATAATATGAGACAGTGTCTCATAATTATGAGAGGCTGTCTCATATTTATGACTTGGCTATCTCATAATTATGAGATACTTACTCATAGTAATTAGATACCGTCTCAAATGATGTGATGCTGTTCACAAAGTTCATGACAAAGTTCATGAGATTGCTATAAGCATCCCATAAGTATGAGATAAATGTTTAGTCATTTTGTGACGGAAATGGACTTTAATTGTTTTAAACAGCGAGAAAATAAACGTTGACATCATTGTAACGATGCCTGACACTAACAAGTGTCAGCTAATTAAGGCTTTACAACGTGGGAGAAACCGCTGGGGGGACACCAACACAAACACAAACACCCTGCTATCTCTTCATCAAGCAGCACAGCTTGTGCCTGTCTGGGGAACAACTGTGGGATTGTGAGCGAGTCGCTGTGTGGAGGAAAAAAAACCAAACAAAAAGAAAAACGCCCCTCCAGAGCCGAGAGCAGCGGATGGAGACGTGCGTCCCTCAAATCACTTCCAACTCGGGACTTGGAGGGACGAGGGTGTCCGCTTTCACTGCTCTGCGTGGATCTACTCTTCTGTCTACTGAGACTTGTTTGGTTTTTGGTTTTTCCTGTCAAGGAGGAGGACATCACACTGGATCTATGGAAAGAACCCACGTGGATTTGTAGAGTCTTTTTAAACCAGAAGGAATGCATATGTTCTCGTCAGTGAAACTAACTTTCCTGTTGTCGCTGATAGGAATAACAGAAGGTAAGTGACAGGCTGATTACTTCCTCTACATCTGGGGCAGGTTGGGGTTTCATCTTAAGCTGGTTGTTGTGGTTTTTGTGTGTTTACTTTGTTTACAAACTAAGAAACTTTCCAACTCCCTGAACTCAGTGATTATTTAAGATCAATGTATTTTATAATTGCACTTGTTTTATTAGTAATACCTTTTTATCCTAAACTTCTCTGTTTTAAATCAGTTTCTGCTCTTGTCTTTTCCTCAGACTTCTCTAAAACTTTTTTCCCACTGATGTGTGAATGTAATCCTCTGCGGTTGGGACTCAGTGTTTTACTGGGATTGTTCTGTTGTGTTACTTTTCTAATGTTTCATGCTTCTTTATGTTTTTTAAATAGTATTTTATTTATTTATTTCACATTTGTTTCAAATGCTGTCAGGCTGCTTATTAGAGTATGCTGATGCCATAACCACTGGAAAGTTGTCAGACCCACAGAAACTACACTGTCTGGTTGCATTTTGCAGGTGGAAATCACATTTAAGAAGAAATAGTGGTGCAATTTCTTTCTTTTCAAAACTTTGCTTTGTTAAAAAAAAGACACAAAAAAAACTAACTCTGATGTTTTAAGATGTTTTGCAGAGTACACGTGTTTAAATGTTGCTCTTGCAGGTCTAAGATGCTCCATGCCCACAGAGTCATGTTTGAACCAGGGGAGGTGTGAAGCAACTCCAGATGGCAACGGAGAGTGCAAGTAAGTTCAACATCCGCATCTGTCTTGTGAATCTGCAAGTTACGGCGAATGCTCGTACAGAAGAGCTGGAATGTGCGAGTCTGAAGTGACTCAGAGGTTTTAGGGTTTGCCTGTGAATTACCTGGAAGCGGCGAGCCTTCAGACCGCTGGAGCTATTTCTGGGTGGCAAATGGTCCGAGGGCGGAGGGCGAAATGAGCGCTGGAGCCCGATGAGGGCAGGGGGTCACCGTGAGATACTGTGTTTGGGTATGTGTTTCTGCCGCTCCATTCTGTCGTCTCTCCAGCCAAACTCTGCGGCCCTAAATCTTTTTTTTCTTTTCTTTCACGGAGCGACAGCTGGGTTTGCCAGAAGCCCGGCGACTATTGTTCTCCTGTGCAATTAATTCTGTGTGACTAATCCGGGTGAGGCTTCCCAGAGAGACCCTCAGCACCCCCCCCCCACACCCTTCTTTTTGGATTTTGTCCCCTCCTCTATACCCATCAGTGCTCACTCTCTCTGATTGCCAAAGACAGTTGGCGAGACGTTTTTTTTAACCCATTAAAGGAATGGACAAAAGGTCTATAGAGTTATATTTCTAGGTGTAAGTGTAAACCTTTTTTCCATCCATTGTTTTATGCTTAATCCTGCATCATACTGGGACTTTTCTATTCCCAGCTACCTAAACCAGTTTCTCTGGGGGAATCCCAAGGCGTTCCTACACCAGCTGAGAAACAAAGTTACTCCACCGGGTCCTGTGGCTTCCTATGGGTCTCTTCCCGCCAGAACGTGCCTGAGTCACCTCACCGCGGGGGCATCAGGGAGACGTCCTAACCAGAGGCCCGAGCGACCCTAGCCGGGTCCTCTCGATGTAGACGAGGTCTAATCTGAGAAACCCACTTCAGCCGCTTGTGTCCATGATCTCGTTCCTGTCAAAGCTTCGGACAGCGTAGCCACATCTTAATTTGGCCTGGTCAAAGCCCCCCCCCCCCCCCCACACACACACACACACACCACCTCCTCCTCAGTCGGCCACAAAGCCATTATGGGGCCCCTTCACTGTCCAACTCCTAAGACGACTACAATTATACACTGAGATGGACGTTGGGTTGGGTTTGAGCAGGCACACAAGGCCAAGCGTGTGATTGGTTCTTTGAGTGTTACTGTTTTCCTGCGTTGGTGGTTTTTCTTGGCAATGAATGATCAGGAAAAAAGTTCAAAGGTTGTCAAAGCTTAGGCAGGTTGTCAACATTTGGATAGTTTCATTATTTTAGCTACAGATTTATGACATAACATAAACAATTTTCCATCTACACCTTGTGAAAAATTGTTTATTAAGAAGGTAAAGAGTTGTGGATGCTTTGATGTTAAAAAGCTCACCAGTGATGCCTTCTGAAGGCGGGAACCAAGCAGCAGATACAATATCTTGCAGATTCCTGTAGCACAATGGATGACCCAAATCAAAGCGGTTCAGGGCTGAGCTTCTTTCTGCCCAGGCAGATGAGAGATGTCGGGCTGACTCCATGTAGGGCGAGGAAGGATGCTGTTGAGAGATTGCCTACCTCCTTTGCACTGTGTTGATTTCTGGGCGATGTTAACTGGTGATAGGTTTGATTTTGTGCCGTAAAACTAATATTTCAAGTTTAGGGTGTGTTTTTCAATGAACCTAAGCTCTTTGATTCTTTTCAGGGTTTTCATTTAACCCCTTAAAACACTGTAAAAAGCTTTAAAACCACCTGTAGTTTTATTGTTTTGTTTCCAAGGCACTCGATTTTGTAATGATTTCCATGTTTTGTTTTTACATTTTATGTGGAATTTTCACCAATTTTGTTCCGTGTACTTCTACTTAAAAAATGAAAACACATTTTTGTGTCTGTTGCAAATACAAAAGGTAAAGCATCAGCTGGCCAACAGTCCCTGGAAGTCATGTTTTTATAGGACGTACAAATCTCAAATATTTATGTTTCCTTAAAGCCATAGCAGTTACCAATAGTTAACTGTTATAGATTACAGGGGACTCCTGCGATTTTTGGGGATTAGGGACCACAACTGGGCACCAAAAGCTGAAATCTGCATAATACCTAAGACAGCCTCTAAAACTCTTTAAAATGAGCATTTTATTAGTTCAAACACCAAATATACCTTAATATACACAAGGAAAACCATCTTGGCACTACTTCAGAGGTAAAGCTCTAGACTCTTTCTTAAATGTGGGGATGGATGCATTTAATGTAACCCAATTGTAGTTACAGTACAAAGAACCACCCACAATTGGTGAAGCTTTACATGTACTAGTGTACAACCTTTTCACTTCCAATACAATACCGATACTGCACTTTTCAGTATTGTCCAGTACCGATATTGACCCGATACGATATCGGCATGGATCATATGTACTTACATATACATACATGTACATAACTTCTGTAGTTTAAAATGTTGGAAAGGGCTTGATTCAGATATAACATTAGAATGGAGAAACGTTGTTTACAATAATGGCAAAGTAGCAAATGCTTTTGTGGCGATCACTGGACTCTACATTCTAGATATAAGATGCTGGAACAGACGCCTTGTGTGGCCGATATAGGATATTGTAGATGCAGACTGAAGGCAGCTATTAACTTTTTTTGCTAGCATCCGATATAGATATGCGATTGGGCCTGTTTACTGGGTCAACTGTTTAACAGTATGAGTCTATAAAAAGTTATAATAACTTCAAATCTTACCTGTAGTAAATAGTTATTTTAACATCTTAATTTTGCCTTAACTCAGATAATTGTTTCGTGACTATTAAGGTAACAGTTACTCTTAAGTAGCCACATCCAAATAGGGCTTCTGCTATGTTAAAAAACATCCTACGTCACTATTTGTTTAACTGATAGTGGTGATGCATCACTTCGGCTTTAATGTCCTATATAAATATCCTCTTCAAGATTTGTGTAATGTAAAGAGGATGAAGGTTAGTAAAATGGAATTTGCAAAAAACATCCCTAACATTTTTTTTTATATGATATTGTTTTTAAGACCAAAGAAATGTCATGTAAAGCTGTGTTTGAACGGACAAACTTATCTGGGTTTTTACTAAAAGGGCAAGCGTTATCATCTGCGAAAAGCATTTGGATGTTATTCATGCAGGTTTATTATCAATTTACCACATATTTTTAGCCAGTATGTCTTTAGGAATCATCATTTTCTTGCTAAAGGCAATTTTTGTTGTCAAACTGTAATTGTAACTCAACATGAAACTGTTAAAAAGTTTTAAAAATATGACAGAAAGGGAACTGTGTCTTTGTGCCAGCATGTTGTTGGCTTAAGTACCTAAAGATCCAATTTAAATCCAAATTCTTGTTAAATTACCTGTTGTGTTATAACAGTAATCTGGTTTATGCTTAGAGGCTTCTAGAAGGTTTTTTAACTCTGGATGATTCATAAGTCAAATTTTTTTGATTTATTAAAAAAAGGTGAAAACTCTATTAGAATCGTATAAAAGGCTGGGTTAAAGTCTGCAAAGTACTGCAGTTCTCAGATGTGTGAGAGTCACCTCAGTTAACCCAATTGTTGAAAGCCTTTGTTTGCACATTAAACTTCTAATGGACAGAATAATTTTATGTTTTCTGAAGGAAATATCTAATCAGACACTCGTTTAAGATCTCAACAAAACCGGAAGGTTTTCTAAATACTCAAGATAAATCAAATTAAACTTTTAACTAACATTGTTGAAACTCCTGTGGCTGCACAAGCTTTAAGCAGAAATATCTGTTTCTCTTGGGGTTTTGTTGTTGTTGTTGTAGTTTTGCCATCTCTGAAATGAAATTTGAGTTGTCAAGTTTTCAGTTAGAGCAGGGGTCCTCAAGAATTTAAAAATGTGGCAGCTTGAATCTTGCAACAGAAACCTGTTGACTTTTTAGGCGTTTGAGCAACTGTTACCTCTAATAGCAATCCGATCCATTGATTCTTAGCTGGTATGTGTCTCTGCTACAATGAAAGTGAACCCTTGTCCCTCCAGTTCTGAGCATTCTTCAATGGCACCTCTGTTTGCCCCAGTCAGATGAGTCTATCTTCACTCCCCCCCCCCCCTCAGCGCTCCTATTCAGAGTCAGGAAGCAGCCTCAGAGTGGCCTGAGGGAAGAAAAGGTGCCGTATCTGATAATATCATCACACAAGCAGGAGCTACTAGTGCAAGGCTTTTATATGGCCGCCGTCGCCAGTGTTTGGTTTCCTTAGGCTGTTGAGAGGAGTTTTCTGGCTAACAGAAGCGACTACGCGGTGGATATCTGAACCTCTGTGTTTGGCATTTGCCAAGACAAATCTCATAGACCTTGATGGCAGTCACTAAGAATCTGCACCAGTGTGTGTGTGTGTGTGTGTGTGTGTGTGTGTGTTGGAGACAAAGGCGCTTCGCGTACTCCAAACCGCACTTCCTCTTTTCTTTTATTTTCCTCCCGCCAGACCACCTGCTTGTGGGCAGAAGTAAAACAACCGTCTGGGCCATCCACTCACCCAAACAGCAGCGTGCTCCTTAATACCCGTGATTACTTGTGGTGTTTTGCCCATTGAGCCACACACAAAAACAGACTGATGATGTCTACCAGGTGTTGTTTAGCTTTTAGTCACTCTCACAATGGGACACAGCAGTACGTTCGCTGAATACTTAGAAGAAAGTTAGATGCCCTTATATTACCAAGTGCAAGCTGAACAATAATTATGGTTTTACAGGATGGTTGAAATTTGATACTCAACTTCATGATCATAAATTAGATCAACTGTTGAAATTAGCAGTCCATCAGAAAAATCTGGGATTTTCCGGATAAACTATGAGCATATGGTAAAATTATTTAGGTATTACTGGTTCAGCTGTTGTTTTGAAATTTTATGATTGCACTTTAGTCCAAAATTGTATTCTGTGCCTACCTTCATCCCTGCAACGTCAGTGCATATCTCCAGCAGGCAGTTGGTGGGATAAACCCTGAACAAGAATTTGGGAACTTAAATGAAGAAAATATGTGAAATGAAACTTTAATGTTTTTAGTCAAGTTGAGATCTGTTTTTGCTTACTCAGACACTATCACACCATACCACAGTTCAGATGTTTTTGTATGATTGCAACAGATGAGATGTTTAAAAAAAAAAGTCCTTTCCTTTTGGAAATATCCCCTTGTTTTCATAGACTCCGTCCAGCTATAGAAATTATTTACAATGAAAAGCAGAGTTAGAGTATGTTAATCTAAACCAAAATCTAACTTACTGTGAAAAAGTTCCGCAAACTTTTACTCAGCTCCTATCACCTAATGGTTGAAACAGAGGTCAATAATAAAATTATTGTGAAACGAAAATCGAATTTGAATCAAACCATGGCCCCACAAATTTGAATTGAATGGAATAGAATCGTCAGATGGTGAAAGATGTTGTAAACCTTCGCTCTTTCTAAAGTATCCAGAACAGATTTAGACTAGAGGTTAACTGGCGTATGCATCAACAAATATACCAATATTTGCCAATGTATGAACAAATATATGTATATAAAATGGAATAGTGAAGGTGGGATTCTTGCTATACATGCACTCACAACCAGAGGTGTGAGTGTCACCTTTAAACTCCAAGAAAGCCTATAAATAGTTCAAAGCGGCATAACGCTTGGAACAGCAGCCGGGACTCTCAAAAATCACTTACTCACATTTACACAAACATTAAGTGCTTAGTCCCAGGGGTAAAACTGGTTCTTTCCCATGGGCTGCATCCATAGTGCTCCTAAATTCGCAGGGTCACTAATGAAGGCGGCCAGATGTGGGCCGGCCAGGTCAGCTCTCCTGCACGATTAGAGAGGAAGGAAAAGATTGATGATCGTAAGGAGAGGGCAGGAACTGGAGAGTCCTGTAATTTCTGCGGCCAGTTGGGATTCAGTGGTGACTTAGGCTTCAAAGAACTTAAAAGAACACAGAATTAGTTTCACTAAAAAATAAATTTTTATCCTAATAGAGTCAATTTGTGTGACATGAGCTAAATCTTTAATGTATTTTTCAGCGGCAGGTTTTCTCCTCTCGTGGTGATGAAGTTGACACTGTGGTGAGCCACGATAAACGCTGCTGGGAAAGCACATGAGAGGGCAAGAAAACGGAAGAAAAACAGGGACTAGAGTCCCCTCTCCCTTTGGGGGAAAGCTTTAAAAACAGATCAGACAAGACTAAAGAGGACTTAGCCGAGGCACAGAAGCAAACGGCCAGGAAATGAGAAGTAGTGGGGTCGTGGTGGGGGACAGACAGACAGACTGAGGAGAAGAGAACTCAGAGGTAAAAACATGGTCAACTAACCCAGCTTGACTCCCAGACCAACATCAGAGGCAAAAAACAAACAAAAAACAATTGTTTATTAAATTACAGCCATTGTAATCTAAGTACGTTTTGAAAACACATAAATAACTAATTTCCTACAGCTGTTAAAGAAACAATGTTTTTTTTTACAGTTGTAATAATGGGTATAGCATTTATTTGTCATTTTTTAAATTTGATAGAATGTTGATGGATTATTGTATCATTGCTATGCAAACGTAAACTAAAGGTAGGTAACTTAGTCTAGTTATTATGAATTTTTGTTTTTGGTTGACATGTCACTTGATGTTTGATAACTATAATTTAAAGCATTGCTAATAAGGAAGTGGTTATTTTTGTTGTATCTACCATGACTGGGATTTTTACTGTCCGGAAAATCTGTGGACCCCAACCTATTCACTGTTCAGGATTTGGAATTCATTGTTCACAGATTTTTCTTTGGAACATAACTCCAAATTACCTGTGGCTGTTTGTAGATTAGGTTTTTTTAAATAATACCTTAAAACATTAAAATAATAAGAAAACGCAGCTTAAGAAACTGAAAAACGTTGACGCAATGCAACTTCAATGCAGGCAATCCAGAAGCGCTATGCGTTCTCCTTGGAGCCTGATCGACTTTACCCAAGAGCCGAGACATTTATGTTGTCGTCTGTGGTCGTACTAGAACAGTTCACGGTCTGCCTTTTTTAATTAATTTTTGAATTTTATTGCTTGGAACGTTTGGATATCTTTGTTCAACCAGCTGATTGGCATTGAACAGACACAAGGTTGAAGTCAGAGCACTTTGAATCTTGCCATAGCGATTTTAATTTCCAGCAGTGTTGAAAGCGTACCTTTATAAATCCTCTAAATATTAGATGCTGCTGCCAGTTTTGAAAACCTATTACGGTTTAATATAAATCAACTTCAAAATATGAGAAATGCAAAACTAGCTTTGAAATCTATAAACCCAAAGGGATTTATTACTCTGTATATATAACATTTTCAGATTTTGATAATTAAAAATCTGAATTAAAATTAAATCGAAGTTACAGGACATATTCAATTAATTTTTTCTAACTTGCTTTTCCCATTTGATAAATATTTGTTACACCTTGTTGCAATCCATAAAAGGTCATATTAATGAAATTAGGGAATATTTATTGGTTTGTTGTTGACAAAAATATAACTAGACGCCAACTTTGTGTCCCACAGAGCTTTACATGGCTCAATAAGTGAATAATAGACAACCTAATTCACTTAAGCCTCTTAAAATAGCATCCAAAGTGAGCTCCATGCAGCTGCCTGAATCTGTGCTCCCTTCAGGCTTTTATTTGTGTACAGTGCCACATGTGTAGCCCACATATTACATCTCTCTCCATCGGCCTGTGACCTCAGAAAGATGGCAGATGGCAGATTGGCGTTGCAATCAGGAAAACCCCTTTAGAGCTACGCCTGGCCCGGGGTCAGATGTCGCCACAACATCTGCTGCAGGCTCGAGCCTCCGCCCCGGCGCTCTCTTGCATCCCCCGTCCGCGGCGCGGACCTGTTGCCACGGGCTAGTGCGGGAGCATTCGAAGACGAGCCGAGCAAGAAGTGAGCGCAGGACGAGAACAATGAGGGCTGACGGAGCGGATGATAACAGTATCGTCTGGAGCGCAGAGATAACTCCACTGCTGTCCTGCAGTTACATTATACCTTCCAGACACCTGATATTTGCTCAGCTTCTGATTCGCGCCCGTCTTTTCATCGTCTTCTTTATTTACCCTTCCTGCGGCCCGGTTTACCTGCTGCTGCTGCTGCAAGCCGCCAGATTTCTCTTGTTGAAGCAGCTGCTTTCCTCTGTTTGCGTTCAACACACAACTCAATAAAGACGTCTCTGTATATCTTTTATCTTACCCACCCTTTTTTTTCTACTTTCAAGACCTTATGGAAGCAGTCGACTTTGTGCCTTATGGAAGCAGTCTTGAGGTGTATTTGATTGGGTTTTGCCAAGTTACAGAGCAAACATTCTTTGCGCTGCGTGTGCTGCAGTTGACTTATTGTTAGCACCTCAGCGGGAGTGTTTGCATGCAGCATCCATCAACGTAAGGGCGCGGGCTCTTTCTGTTTGTCTTCTAGCCCATGAGTGAGACACTGCAAAGATTCACAGCTTCCACAATTTGTATGATGTTGTGCGACTCCTTATGACCCTCCATTGAGGTTTAAAATAATGTCAGGAGACTTCTTGGAGTACAAAATTCCTCCTCAACCAGATTTCCCTTCCTCCTTTTGAGAGACGAATCAAGCGGGTTCCAGCTGCCTTGCTTCCAGCTGCCTTTGTTTCTCACTCTGTTTCTCTGTGTTTTGGATTTCGAGCTTTGGTCTGCTTGCAAAAAACGCATGCGATCTGTTTGTAGTCTCTTGGAAGAAAGCATCACGGTGCAGTTTGCATCAGTTGTAAGAAGAGGTGATGCAAAGAGGGGTTCAGACGAGAGTGGAGTGAACTGGTTTTGGAGGGGGGAATTAAAAGCTGCATGGAGATGAAGGAATGGATGCCAGCAACTGTTCAGAAGTTAGCGGAGGAAGCGAAACCAGAATTGCTCGCCAGTTCAGAAACAGAGGACGTTTCATAGAGAGATTTTTCAAGACACTGGGAGGAGAAAGAAGAGGGAAACGAGAGGAAAGAGGAGGTGTAACAGCTGAATACGACTGGCCTGGTACGAGCTTTCAATGGGGAGTCGGGGGGGGTTGGCCATGGACCTACTTATGCTTCTTTCTCTTCTTTCTCTTGTTCCTCGTTTCACTTAGAAGAGCACAGGAAAGAGGGAGTCCATTCAAATGCCGAGGCTGCATAGAAGCTCCTACACAGGCAGCTTGGATTCCCAACATATTTGACATAAAAAGTCTAATACAATCCAGTTTTGAGCTTATTAAGAGATGAGGGCAGTAGGAATGGATGCGGGAAGAAGGCAGAGCGCTGCCGATACGGGAGACGAAAGGGGTGGGGGGCAAGGGGTGGGGGGTGCCTGGCCGAGGCAGCAGCTGCCGTCTACTCATTAACATGCGCACCTGCTCCCTGCGGCCTTTTTCCAACAAGCTCGTGTGGCGCCTCACGACTCAAGCACTCGCCACCGCTGGGGTTTAACCAGCCTGGCCTCCCTACATCCCTGTGAACAGAACAGCTCCCCGTCTCAGATATGTAGCAGACATGCCTCTACTGTCCTTAATGACACTGGATATGTATAAGAATTTCAAATGTCACTGATGTGAAAATTGTGTTCGAGGCTTTCTAAGTTCCCTTTAAGACGTATTAGATTTGGGATTCGGCGCCAAAATACAGAAGCAGATTTCCTTCCGACAAGTCAGAGTTAACTTGTGGTTAGAATCAGTTTGCCTCGTCAGCACCTATTTCAGAACAGAATTTACAGAAGACTGCTTCCATTTCAATAAAGTCACAGTAAAGCGAAATCAAATGTTTCTGATACATTGATTTTAGTATTGAGTTTAGACCTTGCTTGAAATATTGTCATCTTTTCATCTTTTGTTGCTGCTTATTTCAGAGGCAATCAAAGAGATCGTTTATGGATTAGCAAATCAATAGAATATGTTACTGAATTTGATCAGGTCTAATATCATAAAAAAGATACTACGTTACCTATCAGAGCAATTTTTAACTCTAAAGTTCCTTACAAAATGATTACAATTCAAGATAACTACATGCTGATCGAGGAAAAGCAGCAACATAAAGATTATTAGCATCCCTTATCATCTGTCTTGTGATATTCTGGACACCTCTCTTTGATTTTCATTTTGTTCTTGTTCAACCATTCACTTCTAAGATGAATTGTCACCGAAAATAATTCTTGGTTTACGGCAGTAAATGTAAGGACACAACACAAACGATATTGCAATCAAGCACATTAAGTTCAGTGAATCACCAATACGCAAAATGATACTGTAAGATGATTTAAAATGCTGAGAGGATTTAGGCTTATTAAAGGGAAATATAAAAATTATAGAAAGGCTAAGATAGTCAGGTAAGCTAAGTAAACTGTCAGGATGCACCAATGTGCAAATCTGGGCATATTTTCTGCCATGTTATTGGCTGCTGGGCACAGTTTTATATGGATGTTCTTAAGGCAAGGAAAATGGACTAGCACTACCAAGTAGTTTAAATACATTCAGCAGACTTTAAGTTTGTGTTTTTTCCTATGCTTTTCAGCTCCATAATTGTTTTTGGCTCAGACTTGGCTCTCCCCCTTTCATCCTCTTGTTGACACAAATAACACGACATTCAGACGAGGTCCCCTTCTTCTCCATGTCCGCTCGATGACATGCCACCGCTGGCTGTTGGGTGTTTTTGTTGTAGACAGCCTAGCATGTGATGTTTTCTTTTCCTTGTCAAAGTACGAAGGCTGTGTAATCCCCTGAGAGGGGGACCCTGTGTGAACACACATCTGTCCCCACGGAGGGGCCATAGCTTGGAACGACAACAGACACACAAACACACACCCACACAAAGTTGCTGGACACCCTGGGAATGTTTGGGGACGTGGCCCTCTCACCCCCTCAGGCCTCACGGCCTCGCTGGCTTTAATCAGGTATTTTAGCGGGACTACAGTTTTCAATTAGCAAAATAATGTGGTCCTCCTTTATTATTGATGGCCTTTTTTTATATTGGCAGTTGATTCAGTAGCAAATCCTCCCATGGGAGGAAAGAGTAAGGGCACCGAGGTGGCGGCAGAGGGCTTTGAAGTTGCAGTAATGTTGGCTCACAGCTCAGACACTGTGGCAAAGCCTTGTCCTCAGGATGAATGAGTGCAGACAATGAGTCAAATGGAGCACATCTCATCTCTGAAAGTTGAGGTTGGTGCTAAGAGGGCGGACTCTCTACTGTGTCAGGTTTTGAAAAAAAATTAAATAAATACGTTTGGTTGATGATCTAAAATACAGCATTTTATTTATTTTTTTATGTGTCTGTAATGATTGAGCTTTACTGCCAGACATTGCATAGTTGAAACCTGGTGTCCCAACACAGATGAAAACAGAACTTTTAACACCAGATTTTCATATAATTAAAAGAGCTCGACGGAATCACAATGAGGTGCATGCAACTGTGCAAAGTTCCTGTGTATTATCCCACTGAGTTTGTGTGTGTGTGCTGCTTCTCTCTTGGACTTTAGGTTTGTGGCTCTTTTGTGGAGCCGTGTGCATCCTCTGGGGACGGGCCCTCGGCTCCCCTCATTGTAATTGTAAATGTGTGAAAAATATCCCTCTGATCTGCGGCTCCGCTCCTTGTTGGCATTTGTTTGCTGGGGTCCAAGTGACGTTTATGACTCAACCTGTGAGAAACATCACAGGAGTTTGTCCCAACCCCCTCCCCATCCCCCCTCCTCCCACTTTACAGCCTCTAATATATTGTTCACTGGGGGTGATGGTATAAAGACGGGTGTGGCTTTAAAAGCATAGCTTCTCATGGACTTGTTGCTGTGAGGTAAAAAAATTGCAAAGCACCATCTTTTCTTGCTCCAGTTGCTGATTTATAAGCTTAGTATGCCACAAAAGAAGGGATCTCTGCTATTTTGAGGCTTTAGTGTTGACTGGATGGGTAAAGATAGTCGAATATATTTGTAATTTGAAAAATTCTACATTTTCTCCAAAGAGGAAAACTGATTTTTTAATAAAGAATCCCAATTAAATAAAATATTTAACTCAAATAAGTGATTAAATAATATTAACCCCCGTCAAGTCAGTATTTTGTTGATGCAGCTTTGACTGCAATCACAACATGAAGTCTGTGTTAATAGGCTTTCCTTCAATCTTCCTTGTTTATGGGATTTATGGGATTGGTTTCTTTGTTTTGACTGATCCACTCCAAACATTTGTCCATTGCTTTAGTTGGGCGCTTTGTGTCGTTGATTTGCTCCCTAAAGCAGAAGTTCTCGACTGATAGAAGCAAAATACCCTTTATGATATCCATATTTTTGCTTAATGTATTTATGAGCACGCCAGGGCTTGCTGAGAAGCATACCCACAGCATGATGCTACCACCACTGTGCTTCACAGTGGCGATAGTGTGTTTGTGATGACGTTTGCGACACATAGCATCTTATCTGAAGTCCAAAAAGCCCCATTTTAGTCTTTGAAGTCTCTTCCATATACCCTAGATATATGGAAGAAATCTTATTTTGATTTCTTCAAGGAATCAAGGAAGGTTTTATTTGTCATCACATCACATGTGGTACATGAGGTGGGACGAAATTCTAATCCCCCGGTCCAGTTTACACCCTGATAGCTATTTTAAATAATATAATAAAATATAAGAACTATGCGAGAATAGGATTTTACTACACAGAATCTACAATATGGACACAGGATCTACAATATGTGACTTCGGACATAGCAGTAATGAAAATTCGGAGTGCAACTAATATAATAAAATATAAAGAACTATACGAGAAATAGGATTTAACTACACAGAATCTACACTATGGACACAGAATCTACAATATGGGACTTCGGACATAGCAGCAATGAAAATTCGGAGTGCAAGTGACATATTAAGTGACATTTTAAAGTGACATTTTAAAGTTTGATATTAAAGTGAACAGTGCCGGTTAAATGAGAAAGTGTTTTTCATTTGTAATTGAGTGTGTTTGAGAGTCTCACAGCTTCAGGAATGAAGCTGTGAGACTCTCAAACACAGCTTCCATGCCAAACGTTGATGCTGGAGCACAAGACGCTCTCCACCACACATCTGTAGAAGGAGGTGAGAACTGAGCTCCCGAGTTCTTGATGATGGATTTGAGACTCCAGGAGATGCTCAGTGTCTTACAGATTTGATCTACCCATTCCCAGAATTGTACTTTTCAAAACCCTTTTCTCGCACCCACTCAGGTGATCTCCACTCCCCTTATTCTGAGATTACAAACACAAATTGCATTGCCATCTGTTGATTTAAATCTTCCACTTTGAAAAGGGGGAACATTTTATGAAAATTACTTATTTGTGTTAAATATTCACATTAAAATTCTCAGCATTTTGTGCACATCAGGGGTTTGTAGTCCTTGTTTTGTTAAAAAAAAAGTGGATCAAGATAGATTTTTGTAAAAACAATAAGAAACAGTGAATACTTTTCTTAGGCATTATATACGTAATATGATTTGATCGAAATTCAGTTCTTTTCAAGGCAGCTGTTGTCAGTACATTTTCATCAAAAGCTCAGATCCAGTTACATGATTCTCAACTGAAGACAGTTACAAAACAATATTTTGCATATAGGAGCTATTGTCTGTTTTGTTTTTAGCTTAGATTAGATCTCTGAATGGAAATAAACAGAATCAGACCTTTTAGATACTTGGTGATTGTCAGTCAGACACGATTTTAGGAAGCAGTTGGCCAATTTTAATTACTAACTAGCAATGCAAAAGCTCAATCCTTTCAAACTTGTTAAACTTTCCCTGGTTTAGAGCCACAGTGTTGGAAATGAGTATAGCTTACATGTTGATTTTTGCTCTCTTAATAATTACCTTTAAGTCTATTTATTCTCCGTATCACAGCACAAGCTGTGAGCAGTATACTATAGCTGACCCTGTAAGCTTGTATGAATTCTAAGGAGGAACTCTGTCTCACTGTCTTTGTAATATTTTTAGTACATTTTTTGGTGTTTGAGTTTATATTCATGATAAAATGTACTCCTGTTGTTCTCTTGAAGCTATTTTTTCATCTTTGTACTGGATATGTTGCTGGTCAGGCATGTTTAATAATGTTATGTTGCTTAGCATTTTCAGGAGGGATATTTTAAACTAATCCATGATCAGTACTTGAGTGTAACGATTATTTTATAACCAACAATTACCGCTGACCATGCGTTCTCATGTGTCCAGATGCCGGGACGGGTACGTAGGAAGCAGGTGTCAGTTTCATGACCCGTGCAACAATCAGCCATGTATGAACGGAGGCACGTGCCGCGCCGTCTCCAAGGGGAACACGGTGGACTTCAACTGCACCTGCAGACCGGGCTACACCGACCGCCGCTGCATGACGCTCATCAATATTGCCTGCCTCACGTCGCCATGTCGCAACGGAGCCACCTGTGAGCCAGACGGTCTACACAGCTACAGGTGCCGCTGCCCACCTGGATGGACTGGTAAGAGGAATGAGCTCTGCTATGGTTTCTCGCTGTAACACACTCTACACGGCTAAGACTGGATTCCATTCCTCTGCACCACCAGGTAAAGACTGCGCAATGGCCGACCCTTGCGCTTCCAACCCATGTGCCAACGGCGGGCATTGCTCCTCCTTTGGTTCCACCTTCATCTGCACTTGCACCCAGTTCTACTCCGGTGTAACCTGCAATCAGGACGTCAACGAGTGCGACGCCGTGCCGCAGCGCTGCAAAAACGGCGGGCTGTGCATCAACGAGGTCGGCGGCTACAGATGCCAGTGTCCTCGGGAATACACAGGGAAACACTGTGAGAGCCGTTTTCTACCCTGCAACCCGTCACCCTGCCTGAACGGAGGCACCTGCATCCAGAAGGGGGAAACCAACTATGAATGCTCCTGTGTGCCAGGTAACTTCAACCTAGTAACTGTCCCGTCTGATGTAGTGCTTAAAACATGTTCTGCTTCATACAGCAGCTGTGATTGCAGGTGAAGCTGATGCATTTTGCCTTGCCACTGCCTTTGTATAATTGGCTAGACCCTCCAGTTTGGTCATTAAAACAAGAGATATTTCTTCAACAAAGTAGCAAAATACCCCATGATAAGGGATTGTGATTTATTAGAGGACCACACCATTGATTTGACTGGTTTTATGGAGAGCAGAGTCACAATAAAAGCTGATTTTGG